>CM031576.1:10955923-11124321 GCA_018467065.1 Ephestia elutella | reverse complement strand
TACCACATAGCTTGGGATGTTATTTGACCTAAACTGACTTAATCGAGCTCGTTAGCCACTCGCGATCCCGCGTCAGGGGGGCGGGGGAGGGGGTCAAAGTTCCAAGCACCCTGCGCTCGAAAAAAAATTCTAGTGGCTACATTTGACATACAAAGCCAAGTTTGGTATCGTTTTCGGATAAATCGATGACGGCCAATTCATTAGGCATAATATTTTTGTAGGTATTCATAGAAAAAAATGACGTAACGCCTAAACTTATGTAGAACCAGTGTTACAAAATTACAAACAGGCCCGTATTTTTTAAGATTTTTATATAGAAGATGATTTAAAAAAAAATAGCACCCAAAAGCCCAACTAATGTAGATTATAAAAACATAAATATCATTAAACTTTTTTACTAAAATGAATGTAAAAAAATTGAACGTACGCGCGGTCTATGCTGTTTCGCGTCGAACGAGATATAGCGAGGACCCAATTGTCGACTCAGTGGAGTTTTTTCTTCATACAATTCTCAGTAACAGCCTCAATTTTGTTGATTCCATATTATAACTAGCATTTGCCTTCGGTTTCGCCTGTATGAATTTAGTTTTTTACTCATTTTACCACCTGAGGGGTGGATTTTCTGAAATTATTTTTGAGCATTCATTTTGATGAATTTTAGTAAAGTAAAATAATGATAGAATATGTTTGCACCTAAATTCCAACAGGAACTAACTGGACAGGTGGTGCCCCGTTTTACAAATGCGGAAGTAAGTCACAAATTTCAGTTGGATGTTTGCTACTCCCTCACCTGAAATATACGACGAAAGTCTGTTTGTCTGTTCGCTTTCACGGCTAAACCGCTGGACCCTTTTTTATGAAATTTGGTATGAATATAGTTAAAGACCCAAGCTTAAATATAGGCTACTCTTTTTTCAATAATCAACTCCCAAGCGAGTGCAATAGGGGGTGATTTTTTAAATCAAAAAACACTTTTACGGCTAAACCGCTAGACCGATTTTGACCAAATTTGGTATGGATGTAGTTGAAGACACGAGATCAAACATAAGGTACATTTTTTTCAAAAATCAACCTTCAAAGAGTATTATCAAAAACACATCAGGTACGCTGTTACTACTAAACCGCTGAATCAATTTTGATGAAATTTAGTAGTTTGTAATAAAATCTATGTTGTTTTGTCCGTTCGCCGCCGTAATATTCTAGCGCGTGCGGTAGTTTCATATTAGTAGCGTCGTCGCCCGCTCGGCCGGCGTCGGCAGTCGCGAGCGACCATTTTGAATTCAGTATTGTTTGGACATCGCGCGGGGAGGCCGCGCCGCATGAAATTGCTCGCGTGAATGGCATGGCGGACGGCCGCCATTTGTCCTGACATATCGGTTTGATTTTAATACGCGGAGAGGTCTCGCGTCTTTTGCTTGTTAACTAGTTTGAGTTATATTTGTGAATTTCCTGTTTGTTAAATAACTATTGAACATTTGTGTTTGTGAAACCTTTTACTTTGACTGTTTCTTGTGAGATGCGAAACGTGGCTGCCTGGGGACGCCGAAATCTGTTGCCGAGTGGAACTGCTAGACGGATCAGGTATTTTTTCTGGGGATTGAGATCTCATGGGGTAGGTTGGGTGATTTAGGGAACAACCCCTCCTCTTCCGAAGACACTCGAAGTTGGATCCGAAGATTAAGAAGATTAAGTTTGGTAAGTGACCCTTGGGTTTGTGGGTGGTTGTAGCTATTAAGTTAGGTTTAATATACAGGGTTCTGTAGTTCCCGTTGTAAACTACAGTGGTAGCAGACTGCGTATAGGTTAGGTTAGATTCTAGTCGGACAAGCGTGGTGTCGCGTGGAGATTTTTTCCCGGTACTTATTTTTACCGGTGGTTTTTTCCCGGTGAAGTTCCGGTACAGAATTCTTCCCGCCGCTTCGTTTGTCCGGATTCTCTGCGCACATTTTCTGGCAGCAGAGCGTAGTTGTTCTGCACATTTTCTGGTAGCAGAGCGTAGTTTATCTACCCTCTATTTGTTCGTTTGTAAAAAATAATTAATTGTTTGTAAAAATTATTAGATTTTTCTTAGTTTGTTTGTATAAGAATATTTGTAACCTTTTTTGTATTTGTTTGCGGTTTGTACCGTGCGTTCCGGGTTTGTGCCATTCTCATACCTACCGCGGTTCTTCGTGTAGTTGTTTGATTTTGTTGTTTTTTATTTACCTTTTGTTATTTTTTGTTTGTGACTTGACGCGATGGCGAAGGTCTCCAATGCTAGGGCGACACTCGCCAACGAATTGAGATGGTTTGTGACGGCCGGAGGACTCCTGTCCCGGAAGGACAGGGAGGGCGCCATACTGCTAAGAGCGGATCACCTCCACTCACGATTGATTAGCGCGGAAGCGGCCATGGTGGTGCTTACCGAAGCCGAACTTGCCCCGGAGGTCTACGCAGGTCACATGGCGGACATGGACCAGATCCTGAGTCTGCACGATGATATCGCGGAGGCGGCGACCGCAATAAGGGCGAGACAGGCTGGCGGACCAGCCCCTCGCACACCTGTTAGACAGGAAGGACCAGCGGTTACTGGTCGGCTCCCCACCCTTCAGCTGTCCCACTTTGGGGGTAGGATGGAGGAGTGGGTAGCATATAAAAATATGTTTGAGTCCCTGGTCGTAGCACGACAGGATTTGTCGAAGGCCCAGAAGATGGCCTACCTCCTCTCCACTCTTGAGGATGAAGCGCGGTCGCTCATCCAGCACCTCCGGGTGGAGGACGACCAGTACGATACGGCTTGGGAGTTATTGAACTCCCGCTACCAAAACTTACGTTTGTTAGCGGATGCGCACGCCGCACAGTTGATGGCCCTGCCCAAGGTGGCCAACAGGGCACAGTTGCGCCTGCAGTTGCTCACGCCCGTTACAGTGGCCTGTAACGCGCTCCGCACACTGGGGCTGCCGGTGGACCAATGGTCTTTTTTGTTGGTGCACATTATATTGGGCAAATTGCCCAATGACATCCGCTCGCGGTTTGAGCGCGAAAATGCGGAACGGGATAGCACCACCCTACCAACATTCACTGACTTGGTGAAGTTTTTGGAGTTTGAGGCACGGGCTGCTGAGAATACCATGACGGACTCAGCGCCATCCAGAGCGCCTGAACGTAGGCCCTTGGAACCCTCATGGAGAGGTAAGCCCCAACAGGGACGGCAACCGCCACCGCGTGGAGCTGGTGCGCGGGTTGCACACACGGCAGCAGTCGCGAGGGACGCGGACTGCCTGCAATGTGGCCGGATGGGCCACAGCCTGCTGCAATGCAGGGACTGGCAGAGACTGCCAGTACAAGATAGGCGCCGCATGGCAAAGCGGCATGAACTTTGCTTTTATTGTTTGGGCAGTCACTATGCACGTGACTGTCCCAGTGCCATACCATGCAGTGCATGCCGTGGGCTGCACCACGTGATGCTCTGCATGAACCGGAACGGGGATGGCCCCCGGTTGTTGAGGCAGGGGTCCCCTATGGGCGGGGGCGCTCCTGCGCGAAGCCCTCCACCATCGGACGGAGGACGCGGCTTCGCTCGTCGCACCCCCTCGGGAGGGGTCGCGTACCTGCGCGGGTCTTGGCGGACCGGGACCACGCGCCCCAAGGTCATGGCCAGTATGTGGCTGGCCAGGCCCCGGATAGGGCCCCCATGGGCGGGGGCCCTAGATCGGACGTGAGTGGGGACACCCCCTCCACGCGGGTTACCAATACCCAACACATGCAGCCGCAGCGGTTTCTCCGCCGCTGCACGAGTACCCACGGCTGGAGTACCACCCGCCGTACCATATGTATGGCCGGGCCGCGGGTTATGCCCCCCTCAGATGGGGATGTGCACTCGCCCGCCATATTATCCGGGTCAGTGGCGCGCCCCTGGTTTGGAGAGAGTGGGGAGCCCGTAACTAGCTTGCTCCCTTGCTGGGACAGAGCCGCGGACGGTTCTGCTCCCTACCGCGGTGGTCCGCGTATGGGGTCGTGGGGGAGAAGCCATTAATTTGAGAGCTCTGTTGGACTCAGGGGCTCAAAGCAGTTTGGTTACCACTCGAGTGGCACACCAGTTAGGTTTAGTCGTGGAAGACTCGCCTGTGCCACTTCTTGGAGTTGGTGGCATACAAGTGAAGTGTCTGACGGGCCAGACACTTGTCACCTTTTCTTCGCTGAAGTCCTCCACAATGAGGATCACGACTTCGGCTATGGTAATGGATACCATTGCGGGTTGGCACCCCTCGACAGACATACCGCCGGGTGTGTTGTCTTTGGTTTCGGGTCTGGATTTGGCCGACCCCTTTGTCTTTCATCCCGGCCCAGTGGACTTGCTCCTGGGCTCGGACGTATTGGGTTGGATTTTGTTGGGTACACAGAAGGCTCTGGGTTCGTCTTCACTGATGGCAGTGTCTACTATCTTTGGTTTCGCCCTGATGGGCCCTGTGTTTGATAATAGCACCGTGGAGGAGCCACCGGTCGTCGCATCTGCGTCCTTGGCCAAGACCATGCAAAGGTTTTGGGAGGTGGAGGAGCCACCTATGAGTTCCAGGATGGATCCGGAACACGCTGAGTGCGAAGCCCTTTTTCGATCGACCACGGAGAGGTTGCCCTCCGGTCGGTTTGTAACTAGGTTACCCTTTGTTGCCTCTCGTCCTAGCCTAGGGCAAAGTAGGGCGCTTGCGGAGAAACGACTGCTGTCCATGGAGCGACGCATGCAGCGTGACCACGTACTTCGCGATAAATATATTGAATTTATGCGCGAGTACGAGGATTTGGGTCACATGTCTCCGGCTCGAGTTGATTGGAGCTCAACTGAGCATTATTTTTTGCCCCACCACGCGGTGGTGAAGGCCTCAACAGGCAAGTTGAGGACTGTCTTTGATGGGTCCGCACCCACTTCGAACGGGTTTCGTTGAATCTGTGTTTGCATTCGGGTCCCAAATTGCATAGGGACATAATTGACATCATCTTGAACTTTAGAAGACATCAAGTGGTTTTTGGTGCGGACATCCGGATGATGTTCCGCCAGACAGTCATACATCCTGAGGACAGGCGATTCCAGTTGATACTCTGGCGTGAGCGCCCTGAGGATCCTGTGACGGTGTATGAACTCAACACAAACACGTATGGTTTGAAATCTAGTCCCTATATCGCCATCAGATCATTGCTTGAATTGGCAGAGCGGGAACGGATCCGCTTTCCCCGTGGGGCTTCCGTGCTGTCACGTGACTTGTATGTTGATGACGTGTGCACCGGAGCCCAAAGTATTGAGGAGGCCCTCCTACTGCGGGATGAATTGATTGAAATATTGAAGACAGGTGGCTACGAGCTACGTAAGTGGTTGTCTAATGAGCCTAAAGTTCTAGAAGGGATCCCGGAGGATCACCAACAGAACCCTCACCTGTTTGAGGATGTGGATGATCCCAACAGGATAGCGGTGCTGGGCATGCAGTACCAGCCGCTAACCGATATTTTTACATTCCAAGTGGACTTGGAAATACCAAAGGTCTGGACTAAGAGAACGGTGTTGTCCGTAATAGCCCGTATGTTTGATCCAAGCGGTTGGATCAGTCCAGTGATATTCTCTGCAAAGTGTCTTCTTCAGAGACTTTGGACTTTGGGCGTCTCGTGGGACGAGCCGCTGTTTGGCTCTCCATTGGATGATTGGCTCGAGTTGTTTTCATCGATTAAGGAAGTCAATCGGATTGCCTTGCCTCGTCGAATATTGCCCCCGGGAAATATCGAGCCAGCCTGCATGGCTTTTGTGACGCGTCGGAGCGAGGCTACGCCGCGTCAGTCTATATGCGGACAGTTGACGCCGATGGCCGGGTCAATGTCTCGCTTTTGTTAGGGAAGAGCAAGGTCGCCCCCATCAGGACTAGGCTGACTATTCCCAAGCTTGAGTTGAGTGGAGCTCACCTTCTCTCTAAATTGTTGCATCACGTTGCATGTGAGCTGGCGGCCACGGTCGAGATACGAGACATCTTCGCCTGGTCGGATAGCCAGGTCGCGCTTGCATGGTTGCGCGCGGCCCCACATACCTTGGAGGTTTTTGTGGGAAATCGGGTTTCCCAAATCCAGAATATCGGAATTGATATAACATGGAGACATGTGCCGGGAGAGCTTAACCCAGCGGACTGTGCTTCCCGAGGTTGTACGGCACCAGAATTGGTGTCACACCCGCTCTGGTGGGGTCCAGAGTGGCTGATGGGATCAGAAACATCTTGGCCTGTCTGTCAGACAGATGTTACTTCTTTGAGTTTGACTGGGCTCCGTGTACATGCTGTAGTCGCTGAGACGACGTCGGAGCCGGATTGGCTACTTGCTCGGTATAGCAGCTTGGATAAGCTTCTGGGTGTTACCAGTTGGATTAAGCGTTTCATACATAATTGTAGAAACCCACAGGCAAAGCGGTTGGAGCCGATTGCAGGTGCAGAAGAGCGCCGGAGCGCATTGTTGCATTGGGTCCGTGTCGTGCAGACCGGACGGTTTGAGTCAGAGCTTCGTATTTTGCGCGACGGACGCGCTAAGTTGAAGGGCGCGGTCGCTCGTTTGAACCCGTACATCGACTCGGATGGGCTTCTTCGGGTTGGAGGCAGGCTCCGGAAGGCGGATCTTCCATATGAGACTCGCCATCCTCTGTTGTTGCCCAAGGGCGGACCCTTGGTGCAGCTTTTGGTGTCTGATCGACACATTCGTAACGCCCATGCTGGGTGCAATGCTTTGTTGGCTATTTTGCAACGCGAGTTTTGGATTTTGTCTGCCCGAAGAGCAATCCGTAGTGTCCTGTTTCGATGTATTGCATGTTATAGGTTGAAGGCATCCACGATGCAACCACAGATGGGTGATTTGCCCGCTGATCGAATCCGACCTTCGAGACCGTTTGACGGCGTTGGAACCGATTTTGCCGGTCCCTTTTCGATCAAGGCTTCTCCCTTTCGTAATGCCCGTATTGTGAAGGGCTATTTGTGTGTATTTGTTTGTTTGGCCACCAAGGCTGTCCATTTGGAGGTGGTATCGGCTCTGACTACGGAGGCCTTCGTCGCCGCGTTGGATCGCTTTGTTTCGCGTCGAGGTCTACCTTCCCTTATTAGGTCTGACAATGGCACAAACTATAAAGGAACTGTAAATTATCTTAAGGATGTTTCTGTGTTTATTGATAAAAATTGTACTAGTTTAAGTCAAATTGCTGCCCAAAGGGGAATAACCTGGAAGTTTAGTCCCCCAAGTTGCCCCCATTGGGGAGGGATTTTGAAGCGGCTGTGAAATCCGCAAAGACCCACCTCCGCCGCATTATCGGAGAAACGGCTCTAACTTTTGAAGAGCTGGCCACAGTGTTTTGTAAAGTTGAGGCGGTCCTCAACTCTCGTCCTCTCTGTCCGCTATCTCCAGATCCAAATGACTTGGAAGCTCTCACCCCTGGTCATTTTTTGGTGGGAGGGCCGTTGAATGCCCTGCCCGAATACCCGTGGAAGGATGAACGCGTATATCGGTTGTCGCGTTTTCAAATGTTGCAGCAAATGAGCCAGGACTTTTGGCGTCGCTGGTCGCTTGAATATTTGCATTTGCTGCAGCAAAGAGTGAAGTGGACAGACAGGACTGAGCCTCCCAGGGAGGGTGATTTAGTATTGTTAAAAGAGGCAAATTTGCCCTCATTGCTTTGGCGACGAGCTCGCATATTACGTTTGATTCTTGGCGGAGATGGCACTCCGCGTGTGGCTGAGGTGTTGGTCGACGGTTCGATTTTGAGGAGAGCTGTGACCTCTCTCGCCCGCCTTCCCGTAGAGTAAGCTAGCGGTCTGCTTCTCAGACCGGGACGGGGGATGTTTGTAATAAAATCTATGTTGTTTTGTCCGTTCGCCGCCGTAATATTCTAGCGCGTGCGGTAGTTTCATATTAGTAGCGTCGTCGCCCGCTCGGCCGGCGTCGGCAGTCGCGAGCGACCATTTTGAATTCAGTATTGTTTGGACATCGCGCGGGGAGGCCGCGCCGCGTGAAATTGCTCGCGTGAATGGCATGGCGGACGGCCGCCATTTGTCCTGACATATCGGTTTGATTTTAATACGCGGAGAGGTCTCGCGTCTTTTGCTTGTTAACTAGTTTGAGTTATATTTGTGAATTTCCTGTTTGTTAAATAACTATTGAACATTTGTGTTTGTGAAACCTTTTACTTTGACTGTTTCTTGTGAGATGCGAAACGTGGCTGCCTGGGGACGCCGAAATCTGTTGCCGAGTGGAACTGCTAGACGGATCAGGTATTTTTTCTGGGGATTGAGATCTCATGGGGTAGGTTGGGTGATTTAGGGAACAACCCCCTCCTCTTCCGAAGACACTCGAAGTTGGATCCGAAGATTAAGAAGATTAAGTTTGGTAAGTGACCCTTGGGTTTGTGGGTGGTTGTAGCTATTAAGTTAGGTTTAATATACAGGGTTCTGTAGTTCCCGTTGTAAACTACAGTGGTAGCAGACTGCGTATAGGTTAGGTTAGATTCTAGTCGGACAAGCGTGGTGTCGCGTGGAGATTTTTTCCCGGTACTTATTTTTACCGGTGGTTTTTTCCCGGTGAAGTTCCGGTACAGAATTCTTCCCGCCGCTTCGTTTGTCCGGATTCTCTGCGCACATTTTCTGGCAGCAGAGCGTAGTTGTTCTGCACATTAGTAGCAATATAGTTAAGGACTCGAGGCCAAAAATAACAATTTTTTTTTTCAAAATTCAACCCCTGATGGTCAGCAGTGAGGGAAGAAAGTTCGTGTCAAACACACATTTGTTACACTTTCACGACTAAATCGCTAAACCAATTTTGATGAAATTTAGTACGGATATAGTTGAAGATCCAAAGTCAAACACAGGTAACTTTTTTCAAAAACCAAACCCTTATGGGCCGAAGTGGGGAGAGAAGTTAGTGTCGACAACACATCCTGTTACGCTTTCACGGTTAAACCGCTGACCAATTTTGATTAAATTTGGTGTGGATATAATTGAAAACACGAGGTCAAACATAGGGTACTTTTTCCAAAAATCGACTCCCAATGGAATGCAATGATCTGTCTGACTGGCTTTTCGAAGCAAGTTCTGTTAAGCATTCACGAATATACCGCTTGGTTGATTTTGATAAAATTTGATATAGGTAGAAATAGTTATAGGACTCGAGGTCAATCAAATCAAAAATCAACCCGCAAAAGGTCGCAGTGGGGGGTAAAAGTCTGTATAAAAAACATAATGATACTTTTTGCTGCCGGCAAGTAATCATTTATCTCAACATCGTCATTCTTGCAAATTTTATTCATTGTTTTGTGATTTTTATATCATTCTATATACCCGTAATCTATGTACAGTACATTTGTAAAATTGGACGGTTGCTAATTGAATGACTGATATATCAGCTCAGAAGAAACCGCAACCACTGAATGTAGACATTTCAAATATTGTAGACAGATTCTTTATACGTACCGGTAAATGAAAATAATTTTAGAAATACCACCCATAAGATGGTAAAATGAGAAAAAAACGAAATTCAAGCAGGCAAAGCCGAAGGCAAAAGCTAGTTATAATATGGAATCACCGAAATCGAAGTTATTTCTTAAAATTTTATGAAGAAAAAACTCCACTGACTCGACAATAGAGCCCGCGCTCGTATTTCGTTCGGCGCGGAACAGCATAGACCGCGCGTACGTTCAATTTTTTTTTACATTCATATTAGTAAAAAAGTTTAATGATATTTATGTTTTTATAATCTACATTAGTTGGGCTTTTTGTTGCTATTTTTTTAAATTCATCTTCTATATAAAAATCTTAAAAAATACGGGCTTGTTTGTAATTTTTTAACACTGGTTCTACATACGTTTAGGCGTTACGTCATTTTTTCTATGGATACCTACAAAAATATTATGCCCAATGAATGGGCCATCATCGATTTATTCGAAAATGACACAAAACTCGACTTTGTATCCCAAATGTAGCCACTAGATTTTTTTTTCGAGCGCAGGGTGTTTGGAACTTTGACACCTTCCTCCCCCCCCCTGACGCGGGATCGCGAGTGGCTAACGAGCTTGATGAACTCAGTTTGACCCATATAACATCCCAAACCATGTGGCATTCCATTACCCAAAATTGTATTCGTCCCCATACATTGCTGCCCAATAGGACCCCAGCTAGTACCTGCAGTCCCGGATATATAGTGCAGAGAGGAACACCGGCACCGGCGTGTTTTTAGTGGATTCAAGCTCCACGTATGGGTATCTGTGGCTTGAATCCACTGTCCTTGAGGCAGGATGGCAATGCAAATCGGCATTTTCATCACAAAAAAATGGAACTAAATGTAAGTTTAATATGTGCTCGGGTTGTTTCCTTTCATGGCGACGCTCATCCTCCTCACAGGAGTGAGCATGGGTCTGCAAGGGGGCGGGTGGCGCGCGCGCGCGGGCGGGGCGGCAGGCGCGAGTCCGTGCTGGCGCGCGCTCGGAACTCGTCGGGACCCTCCGGACCCTCGGAGCGGCCGGAGGAGCACGTGGAGTCGCTGCGAGCCATGCCTATCGTGTCCTCCTCCTCTTCTAGTTCAACATCGGTCCAGCGACGGCCTGTAATACAGTTTTTGTACATTACTTATGAACACATCAATATTTATCGCCTGCTCTACATTTGCTTGTTTCATATTTATTTCTGGAGAATACCTTTACATACTACTCCATGTGGGATTTAACAGTTTTACTAACACTACTGGTTAACACTACTGAATAATCATGTGCGAAAAACGATACGATTCCGGTGTAAACTTATAAAAAACCAATTGCATGGAGAGATAACTGGCACATGTGTCTAACCTTGAATACAAACAATAAAGTAGGAATCAGTGTGATCTGCCCACGCTCCGTTGGACGGCCGCGGGCGGACGTAGGGCCGTGGGCGGGTTAAGGCATGCATACGTTTCTTATTTTTAAATAACGTTTTCCGTCTTTCAACGCGTACTAGGAATCACGTAAGGTATACAATACATATAATATTTTCTGAAAGAAATTATCTAATACTAAAAACTTTACAATCTTTTCAACTTTTTCAAACAAAAAAAAATGTTTATTGAGATACATTTATATATAAGGAACATGGACTTCCGCGCGCGGTCCTTGTTTCTCGAAGCATTTATAAGAGTAAGTTATAGTATAATTCCTTACAATAAACTGGCATTTAGCTTAATAGCAACTTCGCAATGTCCTATCCTAATTAGACTGAAAGCAACGTATCAAAGTAATTTAAGCTATCCATGGGGATGAATCACAGAAATCTTATTATTCCGATCGGTTGGAATTGGAACCACAACCTCTTGGAGGTTGTCAAGACAAATGCCATTTAGGCCACAGATTATTAAGCTGTTAAAACTTGATGGTGGTACCTATCTCAGGGGGTCAGGTTCATGGGTTCACCTGTCCTCGACTGTACATAACTTACCAAATGTTGCGGAGGGTGTAGAGACAGTCTCCGAGGCGGTATCGGAGGCTGCGCGAGCGAGCGGCCGGCCAAGTGCGGCGGGGTGGACGTCCGCATCCGAACGTCCGCGGTTCCACTTGCTGCCCACTCGCCAGAAGCGGCGCGCGTCCCGGAATACTCCCCATACCTGGATTATTGAAATCAATCAAAAATCAAGAAAACCCCTGGTGGAGGTTCATCCTTCAAGCTTCTTTTATCAAAAAAAGCAAGACCTTTCTTTCCGGTTTCGTCTCATGTAAAATAACCTACTTACACGTATACATGAGATCAACGTAAATCACTGTTTTTTAAGACGCGTTTGTACCAATTTGGTAATTATACAGTTGGAAAAATAATCGAATTTAATATAGATTCAACTTCAGACTTCAAAGAAAATACCGTATAAACGTATGCCGCGTCTAATAAATGATACTTCGTTACCCATATGTATTATCTTGAAAACATAATGATGATATCAGAATATTTTACGTACGAAGCTTTTTATTTTATTACGAACATTCTTGTTGCTTATGTTGTTGAACTTTTGTAACTAAGTTTTCCTCTTCCCAGAAGTACGGTTGACTGCGCGACTTCGTGATCACAAAAAAATTCGAGTTCATAACCTTTTCGGATACTTGATATCCTTTAGCTAGACAGTATGAGCTTTTATTTTTAGATATTTCGTAATCCAATCTCGCAAGTTTAGATAAAGACCAGCTTCCCGGCTTTTGAATCAGAGCTTATATTTAATATGTAAATTGGATCACAATGCAGTGCATTATTATGACGTGGACTAGGTATGGTTTAACTTTGCATCAACTGTAGAATATATTTTATGAAAGTTGGTAATCTACCCCAGATTGAATGTGTCACGAACAGCAAGTTTTAATCGAATGTTTATTACCAAGCCCAAGTTAAATTGCTCTTTGAGGATATAGGTGCTTAAGGCGCTACTAAAGGCTAATCAGAGGGGGTGAGGAGCGGTACGTAAGCTCCGCCTTAAAGCAGACACAATACAGTTACTTTTCGAATTTTCTATAATTTGTGTTTTTGCTAGCGAGTTTTCGTCAGGCTCTTAGGGTAACTATTTTAGAGGTTTTCTTTTAATTGTGATAAAACACTAAATGTATTTTAAAAATAAGCCGATATCGTTTTAAATAATTTTAGTCTTTATTTAATTCTTTAAAAAATTCTACTGTTATCGCTTAAATTATGGTGACTTTCGACGATAAAGGAAAAAAAACAGGATTATGTATTTTTTTTTATCTAGTCTTATTTATTTTATTTGTAATTTGGTTCGATATAATTCTAGTTTAGTATTTTTCACTTTACGGGATATTTTTCCTGCTTCAGTACTTCTAACCTATGGTTCACACTTGACGTTTAAACACAGTACGTTTTCGGAAAATCCTGATTGGGTATGTCCTTAACCTCTCAAGCGTGGAAGCAGTTTACCCCACTTTGACGTATGTGTGTTACCGGCTCCCGGTATAGACACACACGCGGGTCACTAGGTGCCAAAATTTCATTTAAATTGAAATATCTTTTAATTAACTAAGGTTTCTACACAATTCTTTTTAAAATATTGTAGCCAACTAAATTCTTCATGTAAAATTAATTTATCACGTCTAAAAAATATTGTATTGTACCTAAAATATGACTTCTAATATTAGGTCCCATAAATTTTTCTTGTTTTATGAATTATTTTAAAAATAAAACAACATTTGAGTCTTATGTATTGTTTTATTTACAGTTTAGTTCCTTGTAAATGATATACAACCCAAACATCGAAGGTCACCATACAATTTTTAAGAAAACCACAAGTTTAAAAAATTTCAGAAAAAACAGGTACCAGCAGATGTCATCAAAAGTGGGTGTCATATTACACCAAAATAAAAAATGACTAATGGCATTACGGCTCACCATTGTATGTTTACAGCAACTTGAACTTATCAGCAATAAGCCAAAACAACTTCTCAAGTGGTAGGAATAACACATATCGAGTAACATGTAAACAAAGATGGTACTTAAACTTGGCCCAAAAATTAGTACTCTATTGAAGTAAAGATTTTTGGTATAAATATAGTTATTAAGAAAAAGAACTATATTTTTTTAAGAAGATCAAAGAGTAAGGTACCATATAAACACAAAAAAGCAGGTATGTTTCTAAGAAAAATTTCAAGCACGAAGCTCACAAAAACAGGAAAAAAATAGCATTTCGGTCCCATTAAGGATAGAAAAGTATGGACATGACTTTCGGTGTGATTTTATTGTAGGCATGTTTTTGTGATTTTATTCAAAGCATTATCTTTACAATGTACTAATAATTTATTAATTGCTGCAAATATAACATACAATAAATATAAAAATAAATATAAATATAACATTACGATTATTTTTAATTAATTTATGTCGTATCCATATTAAGCAACTGCTATTAACAGAGCTGTCAAACCGCGTGTGTGGCTACACCGGGTCCCGGTATGCGAATACCTTCGCTTATTTTTAGTGAAAAATTTAATATTTCTGACACATTTAACTACTTTATTTTATATATAGGAGAATCACAAGACTTTAATTTCTTATATTCAAAAGCACCTTCTTGTTTTAATCATGTATATGGTCTAATACGACAAAAACAAATCGTGTTCATGGTTTGGTTCAGAGTAAGGTCATAAGTTCGTAGCTACTTTTTCAATAAAAACTCGATATGCCTACATTATTTGTAGTTATAATAATGAAATACAACTCACCCTTCCATATTTCTAAAAGAAATTGCTTCTCCGCAACAATAAACACGAAATTTTCATAAATCAAATACGGCTATGAGCGCGTAGCACAGTCGCCGAATGACTGGCGTGTATGTCGGATTTTTCTTCTACAAGCTCAATCAACTGTCATTGATTTGGTAGCCTGTTCTTTCATTCACATTTTACCATACGATAGAAAGAGCCAGGTATACAAATAACGTTCATATTGCGCGAAAACTGCGACCCTCTTGTCTATACCGGCTCCCGGCACGTTACACACATACGCCATAAACGTCATATACCGGGAGCCGGTATAACCACGCCTGAGAGGTTAAGTCTATCTAAACAAATAAATGCCATTATAGATTTAGGCAAGTTAAGTATACCTACTCAACTTTTATATATACGTAAAAGTAACGTAACATTTATTATTAGGTACTTTTCTATAAGTAATAGATGTGTAATTGTGTATACTAAGGTCAAGTATGAAATACAAAATTTTCATGGTTATTTCACTTTTGTAGCTCACTTTAGTTTTAATTATTGTCCATAAAACAATAACTAAGTAGGTAATTATTGTTGTTGTTGCAATAAAACTATTATAAACCTGTTAATTTTCAATAAAAAGCCACAAACATAGTTTGTTAACAATAAATGTACAAACGCTTTACAACTTTTGCAAATCAGTTGATTTTTTTAGATATTACCTATTTAACTATGTTTTGTTTGCTTCCAATAAATATTCAGTGAATCAGAAATAGGTCCTTTGCTCTTGAAACATGTGACGGAATATGAATTTCCATAATTGATGTGTCTCTTAATTACAATATGACGATGTGTTGTGGAAAATTTTCAATGACAGAGATACCCTGCCGTCGCTTTCTGAAGCTTTAACGGTTGGCTTTACAATAACAATGGGGCCATATTTTTAATTAACACAGACAACGTATTTCTCTAATTAAAATCGAATCAAAAGCGCTAGGTACTACACATATTGAAATTTTATGAAATATAATTCTAATGTAAGTATTTTCTTTATTTGATTTTAAATTGTATGTTCAAACAGGTAGGTACTACTCAAAAAGTCCCGGTATCTCAGGCCCACTCTTGTGCAGTCGAACAGAAATTAAATACTTACAAGAAACGTAATTAGTTACATAAGCGTCTAGACAAGTAACAAAATATGACACTTGCTACTTTTATTCTATTATAGAGAAGATGCTAATGAAAAACTCAGTCACTTTCCCCTGTTTAACCAGAGGCTAATAGATTTACGTACGTATTGTCTCAAAAGCTGTCGCCTGATTTACATACATTGTCAAGTTCCAAAGTAGGTCAAAGTAAACTTGTTAGAATTTATAATGTTTATGGATATATGCAATAAAACTGTATACAACAAAATATTGTAATTAAGAGACACATCATTTTAGATCCAGAATAATAAATAGAATTTCTAGCATTTAGCTTAACAAAAATAAGAGAATTATGAAAACGACACTTCAAAATCATCTTTAAAGTATGAGGTTAAGTTAACATTGTACCTAACACCAATACAATGCGGACACCATGTGGTGCCTCGGCCTGGTCCGCTTTGATACCCACCAGCACCACCAGCGCCTCCGGCAGATTCTCTCCTTTAATCAAAGTTATATCAAACCTGGTCAATGCTCTCCCTGACTGAGATCTCGTGAAAGCAGATACAGCCGATCTCCTTGATGCGGCGCTGTGGCCCTCCTCGGTGGATACCATGTGGTCTCCGAGCCTGGTACAGCTTTATTGCCCACCAGCACCACCAGCGCCACCGGCGAACTCTCCTGTAATCAAAGTTATATCAAACCTGGTCAATGCTCTCCCTGACTGAGATCTCGTGAAAGCAGATACAGCCGATCTCCTTGATGCGGCGCTGGCCCTCCTCGGCGGATACCATGTGGTCTCCGACCTGGTACCTGCCTTATTGCCCACCAGCACCACCAGCGCCACCGGCAGAACTCTAACCTGTAATCAAAGTTATATCCAAACCTGGTCAATGGCTCTCCCTGACTGAGATCTCGTGAGAAAGCAGATACAGCCGATCTCCTTGCTGCGGCGCTGGCCCTCCTCGGTGGACACCATGCGGTCCCCCGACCTGGTCCGCCTTGTTGCCCACCAGCACCACTGGCGTCTCCGGCAGGCCCTCCTGTAATCGAAGTAAGGTAAAGGCACTAATGCTAGACAATAAAGACATATCCAGAAGATCAGTCTTGTTTCAGTTTATACAATTGTAATGTCGATATGATAAGATTCCTAGTCTATCTATGAACGCATATTTTCAAAAAGTTGTGAACAGTGTCGAAACGCGTATATTTTACTTGATTGTGTTTAGGTACAAACAAATAGGAGCCTCATAGATAGATATTGAATGTACGTAATCCAAGTACAGTACAAGTATTAGTCAATATAGTTTAAGAAATACGTTTCACAAGTTTTTCGTACTTAGTTGTTTTATTTATTTCATTCAATTTATCTTAACCCACTGTGCTGCGTAGTCTCTACAAATAAATACTTAACAGAGATTTTCTAAACTAAACCTAGTTACTGTCGGTAATTTATTTAGATTTGATTTTCTGTACTAAATTCTCAAACAATTCAAACTATAAGTAGATAAATACTGACCCAAATCAGCATTTATCTACTTATACATTTTTATATTGACTTAGCACAAAGTTTCGAGTTCATTAACATCTATATTTGAATTAAGATAGATTGGATAGATTTAATAAATAATAAAATAAAATACTTGTAATGTAGCTAGTTATATTTCTTGCAAAAACCAACCTTCATAGAAGAAGCGAGCCTTCGCCGCCTTTTGTTGTAGTTGATTAGAAACTTCAGCCGGTGACATTCGTCGAAGGAACATTTGTCGGTCACGGAGTACATGAGAATGAAAGCTTCCGCCCACCGGATGTTGCTCTCAAGTTTGTGTACTCACTTTCCTGTGAGATGCCAACAACAAAAACATCAAAATAGATATTGTACTGTATCTACCCCAACCCATAGGCGTGCGAGGTTTTATTTCGGTTTGTTTGTTACCTCTTCATGCTTTATCTATTGAACCAATCTTCCTGAAATTTTGCATACACATAGTTAGAAGTACAGATAAATAAATAAATAAATAAATATAAATAAATATATACGGACAAATCACACAGATTGAGTTAGCCCCAAAGTAAGTTCGAGACTTGTGTTATGGGATACTAACTCAACGATACTATATTTTATAACAAATACATATATAGATGAACATCCAAGACCCGGGTCAATCTGAAAAAGATCATTTTCGATCTTGACCCGACCGGGGAGCGTATTGCCATAATGTGTACCATCACAGACAGGGAGTGCTCTGTGATCGCACGCAATATGCTCTCGTACTTATAGAGCATACTGCTTACCAGTACAGAGCAACTCTGTAATATAATACAGTTTGCCCTAATTTATAAGAGCGAAATATATACGAGCACAGACAATTTTGGCTGCAGTGGTATGTAGAATGGCATGCTTCGTTATGAGCAAAATACATGCGAGTGCAGAGCAGACTCATTCTGTCTCTTTCGCACCAAGGATAGTTTGGTACATTCTTTACATTCTTTGCATTCTTCGCACTCTGGCAGTGGCCATGGCCTAATAAATACTTTCAATTTAAAAAAAAAGTTCTTGTTTTATTTTATATTTTTAATCTTTTAGCCGTTTTAGCGTGATTGAGTAACACACTTCCAAACTCATAAACATCCACACCTGCACATCTACCACTCTTTATATATTTATTATTAATCCATACTTTCTCAACCTAAAGACGTCCACTCCTGAACAAAGGCCTCCCCCAAGGATTTTATCCATGGGGGGGTTTTGCCGTAATCGCCACGCTTGGCAGGCGATTACGGCAAAATAAATCCATCCATCCATACGATTATTAATCCATACAAATATATAAAATTGGAGTGTCTGTTTGTAATATGGAAATAACCGTTTTTTACTACATGCGTATAATTATATATACGATACATACACCAAATAACAATTTTTTTAAAATTTTATCTGTCTGTTTGTTCCGGCTAATCTCTGGAATGGCTGGACCGATTTTGACGGGACTTTTTTTGGTTGGTAGCTAATGTAATAAGGAGTAACTTAGGCTACTTTATTAGGGTTCCGCAGTCTAATAAAGGAACTTTTTTTGTTAAATTCACGCGGATGAAGTCGCGGGTACAGCTAGTAATATTATAAAGAGAAAAGGTTTGTTTGTTTGTAATGAATAGGGCCCGAAATTACTAGACCGATTTTGTAATTCTTTCACTGTTGGGTAGCTACACTATCCCTGAGTGACATAGGTTATGTATGTACTACGGGCGGAGCCGGGGCAGGCTTGCTAGTTTTTAATATTAGTGGGATCGTTACTGTTTGGAAAAAACCTATATACGATAATTAAGCCAATTTAGATTATGATTATGTTAATGTAGCTACTTAGAATAACACGTTCGCATTTTGTTATAAATATGCGAAAACTTTATACTTTTATACAGACTGTTCTGTATTCGTACATAGTTTGCTTTAGAATATTTCTTATTATAATGAGCACAATATAGTAGAGTACAGACTATGGGTGTCTGTACTGGTACACAGAATGGCATATACGCATGCGAACAAACTGTATACTTATACAGACTGTTCTGTGTACGTACGCAGTTTGCTCATGAATATTTGTTATTTTAATGAGCACAAAGTGATCGAGCACAGAGTATGGGTGTCTGTACTGGTATACAGTTTGGCAATACGCGACCGGGGATCGAACCCGGGACCTCCGGTGTGGCAGTCCGGCGCAATGACCGTTGGGCCACAGAGGTCGTCAAGATAGGGACATAGGGTACCTTTCATCCCGGGAAAAAGAACTGTTCCCGTGGGAAACACACGCGGGCAAAAGCTAGTTATCCATAAATTTCTATTTTTTATCGTTTCAAGTTCTCAACCACAAGTCCAATGCTGGATTTAGGTTTGTTCCATAGATCTCTGAGTATTGAGTATACAGGGTGTTTTGTTAAACACCAGCAACCTCTCTAGAGGTGAAAGTACTCATGAATATGAGCAAATTTTTATATCGGACCGACTCTGAAATCGCCAAAACAAAATCAGCTGTTCCATACATTTTACAATACCTACTCGCCCTCATATGCATGAGTACTTCACCCCTAGAGAGGTTGCTGGTGTTTAACCAAACACCCTGTATAAGTAGTTGCATTTAATACTTATCTATATGGTATCTAGTCACAGATCATACATTAATACCCATTAATCTAGTATACTAGGTATACTCACATGTGATTCGCCCGCTGAGTCCAATATTTCAAAATAAACCATCTCGTTGTCAATTACAGTCTGGAACGCGTATATTTTTTCTAAATTGGGGTCGTAGTCCCCGATAAAACGTCGAGTGATAAATCTAACCACCAAAGCTAGAACACAAACAGATATCAATTATTATTTTCTATGTGTTTTTATGTCCTTATTAAAGCGGAAAATGCACTATTTCAATAGTAAGTGGTCAACTGAGTTTTTTTTATAAAAGAAGCAAAAGCTATTCATTATTGCCTTTCATGAAAGAACTAAAGCGTAGGTATACCTGACTTTCCGACCCCTGACTGGCCCAGCACCATCACTTTGAAAGGCTTTGGTTTCGGGTAAAGTACCAGCTTGGCCAAAGATGACCTAGGAGACGTGGTGGAGCTCATCGCCACTGCTGTTGCCATTGGTTAATACATTATTCTAACGATTTCCAAATGCATTGTAACAATCCGATGTATCCACATCGATGTTTTCGTTAATTCATCTGGTCAAATTAACATTTCACTATATTCAATTCACTATATTCAATAACTGAAAAAAATTAAAATATAAAAGATTTTTTTTAATGTATTCCCATCCAACGTCTAGTTCCTGCTTATAATTTTTTTTTAAGTACTAACATAGGCAGTTTCTACTAACAAATTACGGATGTCGAATTGGACATAAAATATTCGATTTGATTTGAAACGCTGGCAATCAAATCCTTTGCTCAATAACTGTCGTATTTCTAATTCCAGTTAAATTGGATTTAATTTCCCAATTTCCTGATCGGTATTCAAAGAATTATGTATTCTTCCGCGGTCGTCAAGCGACGACAATGATTAAAAAGCATCGCATTCAATAAATTAATTGGCCTATCAAATTGGAAAATTCAACCGATCGTTCAAAGTAGGCTATCTTTCGCTCTTCAGTTAAAATCAATCTACTGCCATTACTGAATTAGACTGCTGAACATTACACCACAAAAATATTTATAGGCTATAAATACGAGGCCTGTAATATGTTTGTATGTTTTTGATATGTTAGGTATATATTCACATACACACACAAAATGTTATGAGCTGTCGGATTTGAAAAGATTTATTACTACGCAAATACAACATTCACTAGATCAAAGTAGGTTGATAGATTTACACAAAAATAATGTGAAATAACGCGAGAGCGATTAGAGCTAACGATAAACGGTATAGCATATAGGAATTAAGTAGTAGATAAATATAGAGTTTAGTAAGTAAAGAGTCATTATTCCAAAAGTACTACTACTATTACGTTAATGTAGACACGTGAAAGCTTTCGTAGTAGTACGTAGCGATCGTAGCAGATAAGCTTTAAATATGTATTGAAAACTACTGAACTCTGAATAATCTCTAATCTCTGAATAATCTGAGCTCGTTAAAGAATAATTTATTAGAAATTTTATATCTAGCCCGACCTTTCCATTTTATCAGTATTTATATTTTTTATACGTATGTACATAGATGGTCACTTAAAATTGGTGGGTTGATAATGTTGTTGTGACTCCGGGGCTCCGCTTAACCGCTCCGCTTTTCCGCTTCCGTGGGAAATTTGGGATAAAAAGGCTTATGCGCGATTGAGAACAAAATAATTATCCAAACATTCTCAAATTTAATATTAGTAGGAGAATGTCTTCTCGAATGAACAGAAAACATGCGTCAAATCTACGGGTCTAGGCTAGTAATAATGTTGACAAAGGAAAATCCGAGTAAGTCTAACCTAATCCACCTAATAAGAAATAATGGTCTTGGTTCCTGAACAAGTAGTGCAATCACTGACAAAAAACTAAACTGAATAAAATTCGATTGAAATACTTTCGTACCTATTGTATTTTAACACTCCCCTTCATAGGTATTTCTTCCACAACGTTCAGCTCTGGAGGACTGCCTGTTTATGCGCGTAACTCCTTTACCAATGTATACCTACCTATTGATGAAAGCATAAATTTATATTATGTTAATTTTATATATTATGTTGCATGTCTGTCGTTTTTATTAAACGGTTTTTTATTAAACGGTTTGTTACCTTACCCCGTTTGTTTTATTCTTTCTTGGGTCAAATTTATTAATTGAAATTTCACCCTCTTCCTGTCAACCGATTAATCTGAAATTTAGTATACACTTTGGATTTTGGTCACAATACAATTATGTTTATTCAATATCATTGTAAATTCAAGATGGCCGCCGCTACAAAATGGCGGATAACTTAGGTTTTATTAATTCCATCAATATGGGTATCAAATGAAAGGGCTCAACAAGTAGAATACAATGTACTAAACAAAATTGAAATCCAAGATGGCCTTTCATTTTTTATCAAAAGCCGGACTTTCAATGAGCAAGGAAATAGTAAGTAATTTTCTCACCGTCGTCGTCGGTGGGCCAACTGCCTAACGACTTATTAAACGATTCTTCTATCGCACATTTTAATCGATAATTGTAGACAATTGACGTGCCCCACGGTTTTATTTTAGTTTAGTCTATATGCATATGTTTATAATGCCCACGACTGTATTTATTTTATTATTTTTTAGCTTTTAGTAAGTACATATCTTAAACAGTACAATGTATGTTAAACATAAAACCGTTTAACTTAAAAAGTTTTTTTACCAATTTTTATTTACAGATTGTACCTCGGGGAGTGTGTTCATAAGCTGCATGAGCTAATACCGCCTGCTCCATGTTTTCATCGGACTTCCAGACGCACTGCGGGCTATCATCCCTTCTTGATTGATATTCCTCCCTTATGCACTAAGCGCTTTTCGTCCACATAATGTGCACAGCGAAGGAGTGGAACTCCCTGCCTGCGTCTTTGTTTCCGAGCACATACAACCAGAGTGAATAGGCTGTTTCTGGGTAAGCTCGCTACACCATAGACCTCATCTCTGCTCTCGAGCAAGATTGTGGTCAAGAGCAAACCCATCTTGTATAAAAAAATTGCAACCACTAATTTGGGGAATGTAAAACTCGTTATGTAAACATACAAAATCTTTTGTACAACTGCTTACCTACCTCTACGCGAAACCATGAACAGAGTTGAACGGGAAGCCGCTACGTGGGTATTGTGCCCCTTGCGTGATGAATCGGAGATGTAATTTGATCGCGCAATACAATATTAATTACTTGTGTTATTACGGTGACTTGATCTATCCAAGATCTTTATTTAAGTAACTTAGATATAAATCTTAGATTTATTATTTAATTAGGTAGATTAGAAGTTGTTGTCTTTCGGACAATCATACCGTTAAGTGGAGTTTTAACTATAGGAAGCAGAACTTAGAATATTCTTTATCAAAACCACCGATATCCCAAAAGCCTTGGGAGCGAAACTTAGTTAAAAGCTATACAAAATAAGAGGCTTCCCTAGCAACGAGGCGGCGTGACGTAGTAGGTAGTATTCACATTTGAGAGAGATTAATCGAGAGATCAGTTAGTAAATATGCTTGGTATACATAAGAAATATATTGTTTTGTAAACATTAAACTTGACAAATCAATAAATAGCTACCTAATCAAATCAATAAATAACGTTTTACTATATTTTAAATAGTTTCATTGACATTGTTTCTATCGAACTTATTTTAATTTGTCATGCGGTTCGAGCCAGTACATGCAAGTTACTTACGAGTTCCCGAAAAATGCCGACTTCACTTATATACTTTTTGTAGGTAACACATTTAATTATTTTCCATCGGCATAGAATGCGATATCAGTTAGAGCGGTACGGTACGATAGCTAGCGGCCTTCCCAAGACACCGACTGACTGTAACTGGAATACTTGTGGAATGTACTGCAGAATAACCCACTGCGCAACAATAGGGCGTTCTGCATCTCATTGGAGTCACCTGTCACTATAAATGTTCTCGCTTTGTTTTCCACGAAGGGTTGTTGACGTTCAATTATGTCCGATTGATTGCCTCTGAGGTAAACAGGTATACATTATTTCGTATGACTCGTATGTAAGTAGGTACCTACCTACTTCAGCTAGCAAGAATTGTCATTATGCTATTTAATCGAAAGCAGCAACTTTTGTAGGTTTTTGCTTAATTCATTTAATGCCACATAAACAGAAAAAAAAGAATAAACAAAAAACTACTTAAATTTAATTTTTCTTCTTATTACTGTGTGTACGAAATGGAATGAAATTAAAATGTTTTTATTTAAATGGGTTAAGAAATAGCACTTTTAAATCGTCGTATACTTGTGTTTTAGTACGAGTAAGTTGACGCCATAAAATTTCTTAAAGCGCAAATCGTCATAAAATTAAGTAAAACGCAAAAGCTACTTAGAATAGTAATAAAAAGTAGTTGTAAAAGTGCTAGTAAGCGAGTCAAGCTCAAGCAAGGTCAAACTTTCAGAGAGTCTACGATGATGTAGCAACGTCTACGACGTGCTACGATCTACGACGCTACGACCAACTAACAACTACGCTACACTATTAAAACAAAAATTTGAATTTAGTTTGGTGTAAAAATGTATTTTTGATTCTATTATTCTTGAGGCTATTTTCTTAATTGACATCTTCACATTTTATAATTTTACTATATTACAGGGTCTTACTTATAAAAAAGTTAACGAACACTTTAAACGCATTTTGAAAAAATATAAGTATTTTGTCCCTATCTATCACTCTTTTCGATATGTGACTTTGAAAGAATGAGACAATATTTTAACTTATTTATTTTTACTAAAATATGTATGTTTAAAATGTGCCATGAATTATTTATATATTGATATTCTTTGAGTATTTTTCGAATTCACTACTACTTACCTACTGATTTAATAAACTTGAGTAAAATATAATAAATGTAACAGCACAGCCATACAGAACTGATAAGCTATCATCACCATATAAAGTTATGATTATGAGGAAGAGTTGATAACAACAATGCCAAAGTGATTGAGTCCGACGACAGGTGCTTGCAATCTCATGTTATTATATCTCTCTCTCAGCCTAAAGACGTCCACTGCTGGACAAAGGCCTCCCCCAAAGATTTTATCCATGGGGGGGTTTTGCCGTAATCGCCACGCTTGGCAGGCGGGTTGGCGATCGCAGTGTGATGGCATAGTACGCGGAAAGATGCTGCTGCCCATCCTCCGGTGTTTTAAATCCCTTAGTCGCCTCTTACGACACCCACGGGAAGAGATGGGTTGGTGCTATTCTAGGGCCACACCAAAGGCCATATATTATTGTATAGGGTATTAATGTTATTATATAGGGTTCTAAAACTAAATTGAATTTACTTTTAAACAATTTCAAATACAAGAAGAAATGAGAAATTTAAAAAAAAAGAACAACTTTAATTTTTATTTCGAGAAATCGGGATTTTCTAATAATAATAGTATTTTTTTTATTTTTCGAGTTTCGTGTGTTCTAATCTCTACTTCTTTGTAATTTTCTATTTTTCGAATTTCGAGTGTGTTCTATATTCTAAAATAAACACAATGGAATATTGCATGCATGATTCTTTTTAAAATCAGTCAATAGTGACAAAATGTATTTTGGTAGAAATGTGCGAGGTTTCGTCATAGAGCAAAACATTTGGACTCCTTAACGCGCGCGGAAGTCCTTGTTGCTCGAAGGGTTTCGTGAGGGTCCGTTATGGTCATACAGTTATTTAGTCCTTCCTTACGTTATGACATGTTTATTTCAGCGTATTTGGGATCGTCCTAACCAAAGAGCATATAATTACTACGTTGTCCTAACCATGGAATTTATAACTATTAGTTAGGATAGGACCATGGAAGTAATAAGTAGGTACCTACTTATTACTTCCATGGTCCTAACTTTGAGTAACAAGGGCTTCCCAATTATATTACAGTACTCTTTGGGGCTTCCGCGGGCGGGAGGAGTCCGTGTTGCTCTACGGTCCTAATTAACGTCGCCTCTTCGGGTGCGAGGTCGAGTTCTATTTTTTATGGTAGGTAATAATAACAGATTATTGTACAATAGCGTTAACTTCAAGTGTAACCTTGAGAGATAACAACCAAACCAAGCCTCAAAAGTTGCTATTGGTACCTATAATCACAGAAATATACCTATTTTTTAAATTATTATATGTCTGTGCTCGTATTATATATTTATAAATATAAAGAGTATTTGTACACTTCACGTAGGTACATATCTCGATGACTTATAACGTAGTGATTTTTTCTCTCTGTTCATACTTTCATTACCTATGCACAGCACAGGCCGACACGCTATTCAGTAGTTAGGTATTGTTTTTATCTCGCTTGGAAAGTTAATTAATATAAGCATATTTTACTTTTGTCATGTATGTTTATAAAAACCGGCCAAGTGCGAGTCAAACTCGCGCACTGAGGGTACCGTATACGCAAAACATCTCACATTGTAGCTCTAACCAAAAGATCAACTAGTTTCAAAAACAAACTTAACTTTGCAGTTCGAACCTAATTTTGATTATTTTTTTGCTGAAAGAGAACATGGATCGAAGTATTCGATATTTCTTTCTCTAATGTATCAAACATTTAAGCGTTTCTGAAAAAAAAAAGTTTGACAGAAGACGGACAACAGAGTGACCTTATAAAGGGTTCCGTTTTTGCCCCTAAAAACCGTACCTACCTATTTATCTGAAAAGCATGAGCATTGCTCGGATTACAAATCCCAATTTAAAAGTTTGAATATGTTTGTGTAAAAAATACTTACTTTATCACGCAAAAGATTTGGACGGATTTCGATTAAATTTGGTACCTACACGGGAAGAATATCCACTGGAATCATATAATAATACTTTTTATCCTGAAATTCTCACGGGAGCAGAGCCCCGGGGCGCTTTTACTTTGTAGTAAGTTGTACACTTTGCTGAGACATTTTGGCACCACAAGTATATAGAGAGAGACGAGTGGGAGAAAAAGGGATAGGCCTTTGCCTAGCAGTGGGACACAAGACCTACAGGCTAGTAAAACAGAGCCTAGTATAGTACTAAACAAATAGTAGATAGTGCTGGACGCTGGTACAAGTACAACCCCGTTAATTAGGACGCTGTTGAGATATTTCTCTTTTTAGCACATCGTTTTTTATTGCAAAAGACGAAAGAGAGCAACGTATCAACAGTTCAACTTAAATATTTCTATCGATGCTTTTAATAGGAATAATGAATTGACTAGTCGACAATGGATTTTGCTCTGAAAAAAAAATATATATCTATTTTGGTTCCTTTTAAAAAATACTAAAAAAAATTCCTCAGGTGCGATTACGATAATATATGTTTTTTTTTTAATGACCAAAAAACGACCACTTCACCACTTCAAAAATTGTTTTCTTTACATTTAAACGTCGTATATCGCATCTAATCGTTATTTATTATTGCTATGGGTGTTTTTAATTAATCTTGGATAGATTAATTAAAAACATTCTGATTAAAAACTACGTCAGCTGTTGTTTTGGTTTATTTATTTATTTTATTTTCAACTTTAGTTTGTACCGCCAATTACTGACATGCCACTTTGCGTTTACGTCGTTAACTCGTGCACATTTTAGTTATGTTTATTTGTTTTTGCATTAAATCGTAATACAATGTCCATGAAGTGTAAAAATTGGCCAGATTTATTTTGTCATGTGTGTGGAGATTTTAATCCACGCTCAAGTTCGAAGAAGTTTTTGCCGCGACTTTTGGAAGCGTGAACAACTTATATCAAGCCTTCTAACGAATTTTTAGGTTTGGGGTGTAACATGTCCTTGAAAATAAATTTTCTGCATTCCCATTTGGATTTATTTCATCCCAATTTAAGTGATGAACATGGGGAGAGATTTCACCAAGATATGCTGCATAGGGAAAAAAGGTATCAAGTCAAATGGACTCCTAGCATGCTGGCAGACTATAGCTGGATATGTTTACATGATAATCCTGTCTACCAATACAGCAGAAGTTAAAAAAATTACAAGAAAATATAAATTTAAATAAGGTTAAAAGAAAAATAAAAGGAAAGCTTTTGCAAAAAATGTATTGAATACCTACCTATTACAAATCTTTATCACCTAGCAATTTTTTTTATATTCACATTATATATCTACAATATGAAAGCAACAAAAAGAAACAAGTTTGGTTTCAGAGCAAAAAAAAGTTTCAAAATTGTCGGCTAGTGTTGAAGTACATAGTGAATGCTTAATTTGGCTTCAGCAATTTTTTCTTTGGCTTTAGTAAATGAAATGCCTAGGCGTCGGGCGCATTGAAAACTAAAAACATCTGTATTACAGTATCTGTCACTGTCAATGTCACTTAAGCATGAACCACACGGATGGAATCACGCCCTCCATCAAAGGTGACCTTGCTTGATGCCATCCGTCTAGACGAATGATGTCCATCAAATTTTGATTTGACTTTCATCGACCTTTGATTGTGGGCGCGTGATGCCATCCGATGATGGAGCGCGCGGATGGCATCCGTCTAGCCGGCCGATGGACATCCCACCATAGACAGTTGCGCAATGACAGGCAGTAGGTGCGCACGTATGCAAAATGTCGTCCGCAAATAAAAGCCACGAATGCGCAACTATATCAGAATTAATAGATCTCTACAGAGATTTACCAAATTTGGAGCCATATTTAAAACACTACTAGCTTTTGCCCGCGGCTTCGCCCGCGTGAATTTCCCACGGGAACAGTGCTTTTTCCCGGGATGAAAGGTACCCTATGTCCTTCTCCGTACTTCCAGCTATGTGTATGCGAAATTTCAGGAAGATTGGTTCAGTAGATAAAGCGTGAAGAGGTAACAAATAAACAAACTCACTTTCGCATTTATAATATTAGTTAGGATTAGGATACGTGAATACATGATTTCTAGCCAGACCAGAAGACGACTCGCGACTGATTCTCTAGCGCAGAGGTTCCCAAAGTGGGCGATAACGCCCCCTTGTGGGCGCTGCTGGTCTCAAGGGGGGCGGTAAGAGACCCAGAAAGAAAATGTTTTTTTTTTGCTAGGAGCTTTATTTAGCTTTTTCTCCGCGTAGTTCATATATATGTCCTATTTTATTGAATATAGAAAAAATTAAAATCATCTCAATCGGTCGCTCCGTTTCGTAATGAAAATAGACACAAACAAACAAATAAAAAGGCAACAGACACACTTTCGCATTTTAATAGTTATTAGTACTCGTAGATATCTATCATGTTTTAACAAGTTTTTGTTAAATAACCCGAATTGTGCATTCCTGTATCAGTTTGCTGGTTCATTGAATACTTGTTCGGACTTGTTGAGTACGATTGAGCGTCGAATGAGATAAGGTCACAATAATTAATTAATTTAATTTGAAGATATCCACTCAGGCGCTGCCGCCGCGCGATGACCGGGCTCTAAAGCGCTGCTGATCGGCAGGAATTACCAACCGCAAATAGCGCGCTATGGTTTTGCACTTTTAGAGTCAGTACAAAAAATAGAGGCAATTAATTAAAATTATAAAACTAGTATCATAAAATATATTAGTTAGGCGATAGATGAAGATGCATTGTTAAATGAATATCACGTTTTAGATCCAAGTTATTTAAGTTTCAATTTAAATTTTGTAAATATTTTATTCACTTGCATTAAATGTTTTATATTTTCCAATATAAGCAATAAAAATGGTAAGTTTCATATGATTTTAGACAGCACGTAAACCACGTAATCAGTTAATGTTAAAAAAAATATCTGTCCTGTAAATGAAATAACTTAAATATCTTCATAGAATTAGGCTATCAATTTCTAGTTTCCAACCCAACATGGCAGCGCGCAACCTATATATAAACCTAGATTTCGTGTAAACTACTCACTTGTTTTGCAAAATATTGACAATAAACGTAGAAAACAATATATTCTTTGACTTTACATAATATATCATTATGTAAAGTGAAATGAAAATTTGTAAAAACCTTTTTAAAAGTAATTGAAGACTCCAACCGTCTCGTTACGTCACTATTTACAAATATTCATATCTTTACACTATGAGATTATTGTACAGAAAGATTAATAACACACAAGAAACTGCATTAAATTGTGAACACGTTGAATTATTGCACTATTCCAAATAACAAAAGAAACCTCGTCAAAATGAACTTGCAAAGTACACATAAATCACAGCGAATGGGGCACGGATTCGGGTCCGGAGCGCTTCAAAAGCCACACGATAAAGGTTGTTTCACGGCGGCAAACTTTTTAGATACTTACCTACTAGCCGCGCTCCCGCGAAGTTTGAAATTAGAACTGCATTCAAAGATAGATATGTATAATAAGTTACAATTTAGGATGCTGATAATAAAAACCTACAAGTGTTTTGAAGAAGAGTGAGTCGAATTTACAAATCGAGGGTTCCGTCTAAAGTTTTTTTTTATCCTAATCGGGAGAAAAATACCTTTAACTACAAGTCACACGCAAAAACAAACTACTAGGTACTAAAAAGTTTAACGTTGGTAAAGAAAAAACAATTATAATTTTAAAGATATTTAAGGGAACCTACCCTAAAAAGTGCGATAACGAACCTTCGATCACTTAATTATGACAAAAGAAAATAAGTTTTAATAAAAGCTGAATAGAGGCTAATATAGAAATTCCAAGTTTTCCATCACCTCAAATTACTACACTCGAAACTCAAGTGTTTTTAACTTAGTTGTAAGTCAATCAAACACCATTAATTAAGCATCGCCGAATTATGAAATGTAAACAAACAACCCAAGTCAACACACCTTTACATTTTTAATGGCCGATTTGGGGCAACAATTCGTAGCCCGCAGCGGTATAGATCATCATTATTTCATCTGAATACAGAATTAATAAGTTTTCTTATATTTCCTGAAATAAACAGTGATCTATAAATGCTTTAATTTATTTCTATAACATATCTAAATGTAGTTGACACGTAGTTTTTATCGTAGAAATAATTTTACATACTTAATAATCACATTTACTGACCATGTCTGGGGCACGAAAAATTTTGAAAAATAAATATTCCTTATTTTGAACAGATTTGCTTTAACAAAGTTAAAAGAATCTATAAACGATACCTACGTAATAAGTTTCTAACAAATTATTATTCAGAAAACACTTACTTCATTGTTAATTTAGCAGGAGAAAACACACATAAAAACACCACTTGTTCAAAAGTTCACGGCACTATGAGGAAATTTTTTGCTCCTCGGCAATAGGGCTGTCCATATAGAAACTATTTCGATTAACAGATCTCGACTCTAATGAACTCTTACTGAATGAATAACACTTTTTCCATCACTAGTGTCGTTATCAGCTGAGGCCCGGATTCGAGCCCCAATCGCTTCAAGGCGTTTTCGTCGGGTATCAAAGTGTGACCCAAAGCGCCTCAGTGGTTATAGTGGTTTTTAAAAAGGTGAAAAAATGGGGGCGCTAAAAAAATATTTATTCTCAAAGTGGGCAGTAGACAAAATAAGTTTGGGAACCGCTGCTCTAGCGTGATGGCGCGTCGGATGGCATCCGTGTAGCCGAAACACAATTTGTGGATGGCAACAAAGCTCCCTCCAAGGTCACCTTTGATGGAAGGCGTGATTCCATCCGTCTGGTCCATGCTTAAATGACAGTAACAGTTAAATATCCATGGTTTTATTTATTTCATCGTCGACTGACGTCTGACGTCGATCGACCGTCGTGTTCGTCAGGTGGTCGCAACTTCAAAGGAAAAAACTGATCTATGAAACGGAGTAGCGTTTTAATGGCCGACTATTTCCATCTCATTCGTACCTGCAGTTACTCGTATAAGTGCATCTCTATCGGTACCTCCGTTTTGACATTTGTCTCGGATATTTTTTTGTATGGGAGTCCCGTCTCTTATAACGTAGTGATTACATTCTCTTTGGTGTTCGTGTCATCGTCGTCGACGTCGGCTAACTTTTTTGATTTGGTTGCTTGTGTTGTCGTGGTTCTAATTTGGTTTTACGAATTTATTGTTAAACCCATTGTTAACAAAAAATAATGTCACCAGAAGAAACTCTGGAAAGGTTTAAACTGCTAGGTTTAAGTGAACAAAAGGCGAAAGAGACACTGAAAAACAATAATGTAACAAAATATTTACTCGCCGCATTAGACGAGGTTAGTGTATTTCTTTTTAGTTATCTATACATAAATGCACAAAAAATCCATATATACTACGCACAAATATTTATAAAAGTCCAAAATTGATTGATTTTTATATATATTACAGGTTGATGTGCAAAAATTACCAGCCGGTGCAGGGATGCTGGTGTACCATTTGGCCACTAAAATTAAACCTCAAATTTTAAATCATCTACCATATGTGTGTAAATATATAGCAAGTGGGAAGTTGGACTCGACTCTTAGAGTTGATGCAGCTTTAGAGTACTTGTTGAGTAATGTGAATGAAGTGAATGTCAATGCTAGTGTTTTTGAGGCAGCATGTGGTGTTGGCGTGGTGGTTACACCAGAACAGGTAGAGCAAGCTGTGGAAAAACACATGGCCAAGTACAAATCAGAATTACTAGAGAAGAGGTACCGGTTTAACTCAGGGATTGTGATGCAGGCTGTGAGAGCAGACTTGCCATGGGCAGATGGAAAAGCTATTAAAAATGAAGTTGATGTTCAGGTATAAATTTATAATTAATAGACACATACTAGCTTTTGCCCACAGCTTTACATGCTTATATTATACTAGCTTTTGCCTGCGGCTTCGCCCGCGTGAATTTCCCACGGGAACAGTGCTTTTTCCCGGGATAAAAAGTAGCCTATGTGCTATTCCAGGTCATTATCTACCTCTGTACCAAATTTCATCGAAATCCGTCCAGTAGATTTTGCGTGATTGAGTAACAAACATCCTCACAAACACACATCCAAACTTTCGCATTTATAATATTAGTATGGATATAAAGGTTTTGGTACCTATAGGTACCAAAACCTTTTTTATGACCCACACCATTTATTGGTAAAAACTGCTGCAGACAGACATTACAGAAGTCTTTACTTAGTAACATGTAGTGAATAGCAGTAAATACTTCTATTTGCACATATGTTACATTAGCTGCTTACATTGGGGTTAACTCTCTCTGACTCAATTTAATGGTTTATATTTGGTACTTAATAAATTTTACTAATGTGAATGTTTAAGTTTATACTAGCTGCATGCTGAGTTCCTAAAGGAAATTTGTTATAAAAATTACCTATTTATTATTCCAGATTTTCCCTACAAATTATTTTAAAATGTGTGCTAAGTTATTTATGTTTTCTACTCAATATTGCATGTTTGTATTTTCAGATATTGGATCTACTAGGCCCTAAAACAGAAGCAGACTTAGCACCTCCTCCTAAAGCTGAGAAAAAACAGAAAGTTGCTGATATTGCCAAAAAACCTAAGAAAGATGATAAAAAAGGTAACAATAATAAAAAATACAGCTACTAGAATTTGATATTATTCACATAATATACTATTTTGGCAAAGTTTTTAATTGTAAATCATAATATCAAAACAAAATTCCATTATTCTTAATTTTGCACCTGAGTCATTGTATTCATAAAATCTTTGTTGAGAAAGTCCACTTTTGCCTATCCAACAACAAAGTAAAGATTTTCCCTGTCTATTTCCAATAGTCTTTTTTACAAAGTACATTCAGCCTAAAACCATTGCTTAATTTAATAAATAAAAAATAAAAGTGTACTATAAAGATTAAAAAGTTATTTTATGATACCGCTGTAATGAGTTTTATTTTTTAATTTTATGTATGTGCGTTTATAAAGTACGTCTTTATAAAACCATCTTCAAATTCGTATTTCAAATATTTCGACATGAGTGTAGATAAAATAGCTTTATGTTAATCTTTAACAAATAAGTTGCCTATTGTTGGAGTTTCATTCAGTATGTTTTTATTTTAACCATGTTATCTTATAAAATTTACAGCTATTTCATCTGAGAAGTCTGACACTTCAGACATTGGCGGTGCATCATCTATCTCAGAATTGATGAAGAAACTTCCATTTCATGCTCCCGGAGAAAATTATAAGGCAGATGGCTATGTAGTAACTCCTGATACAAAGAGATTATTAGAAGAACATTTAAAGATTACTGGGGGTAAAGTCCGCACAAGGTTTCCACCAGAACCTAATGGCATTTTGCATATTGGCCATGCCAAAGCAATTAATATAAATTTTGGTTATGCAGCAGCTCATGATGGTTTGTGTTTCTTGAGGTACGATGATACCAACCCAGAAAAAGAAGAAGAGAAATTTTTTATTGGTATCAAAGATATGGTAGAATGGTTAGGTGAGTTTGTAAAAGCAAAATATTGCAATTCAATATAAAAAAAAGTTGTTACTTTAACAGGTGTATTTTTTTTACCAAATATTTGTTTAGTTTCTTTTTTTTCTTCTAATTTTAAACATACCATTTTAACTTGACTTACATAAGTAAATGATTTGTTTTTAAGCTGAAAATTATAACATGTTTTTAAATTTTAGGATACAAGCCTTACAAAATTACCCATTCATCTGATTATTTTGACCAACTATATGAATGGGCTGTGCAACTAATCAAAAAGGATATGGCTTATGTGTGCCATCAGAAGTCTGAGGAGATTAAGGGATTTAATCCACCACCCTCACCATGGAGAAATAGGCCAATTGAAGAGAGTCTACAATTATTTGAGGTAAAACTACTTATTGAATTTAAATAAATATTTATTGGAGCGTTTACTTTATTTAAAAATAGCTTTCGCCCACGGCTTCGCCCGCGTGAATTTCCTACGGAAACAGTGCTTTTTCCCGGGATGAAAAATATCCTTTGTCCTTCTCAGTACTTCTAACTTTGTGTATGCGAAATTTCAGAAAGATTGGTTGAGTAGATAAAGCGTGAAGAGGTAACAAATAAACAAACTCACTTTCGCATTTATAATACCTTAGTTAGGATTGTGTAGTTTGTTTAGTAAGTTAAGCATAATATAGTTGATAAGACAGTTCGCAGAACGGTAGACGTCATCAAAGTAGTACATAATTCGGCAAAGTAGTTCGATGTGGTGCTGGTATGTTGCTATCTCTGTGTAGTCTTAAATTTATTAAATTTACTTGATTGATGTCTTTCAGGATATGAAAAACGGTAAAATTGATGAAGGTGACGCAACTCTTCGAATGAAAATAACGCTGGAGGAGGGTAAACAGGATCCAGTGGCATATCGAATCAGGTTCAAGCCTCACCATCGCACTGGCAGCAAGTGGTGCATTTACCCTACCTATGATTACACCCATTGTTTATGTGACAGCATTGAACATATCACTCACTCGTTATGTACAAAGGAGTTTCAATCTAGAAGGTAAGGGATAAATATTATAAACAGCTGTCGCCCGCGTGAGTTTAGCTTAGATGAAAAATCTCTCTTGGAGCTTTTCATCAGATGTTCCAAATCTTCAGTTTTTATACGTCAGCAGAAAATGTTCATCAGGTTGAACGACTTTTATTAAGGCGCTATTTCCATATATGTTATAGTGTAGCTGGTCTCTTGCAGTTCTTCATCAGATGTTCCAGATCTTCAATTTTTATACGTCATCAGAAAATGCTCATCAGGTTGAACGACTTTTGTTAAGGCACCATTTCCATATTTCTTATAGTTTAGCTGTTCTGTTAAGGTTCTTCATCAGGTGTTCCAGTTTTCAAAATAAATTATTGCCTAAATGTTGCCCAGGCTTAATAGCTATACAACAAAAAAAGTTTCATTCAAATCGATTCAGTACTTTCAGAGATTAGCGTGATCATACATACAGACAGACAGACAAAAAATTCAAAAAATTTTTTTTGCTTTCTATTATTCTTTTTCAGTGTCCCTCTATCCATTTCAGTCAAAAATACAAAATGTACAGACTAAATATTTTTACTGTTTTATTATACAAGGTGTAACGGAAAGGGTATTACTATACAAGTGGAAAGATTCGTTACCGTGAGTAGATCCTTTATGTGAAGTTTCAGATTATTATCAGCACTTTTAAAAATAAGTGTTAAAAAAATAAATGATAAAACGAAATCTTGTAACAAATGTAAACAAACACTGCACATCACTATTCAGGATATTTCAATGTCAAGGTTGCCTTTGCACTGCTCACACACATATCACAACACAAATTATTTCACCTTCTCGGTTACTATGAAAACCTCACCTTGTGACACCTTTTGACAGTTTATACCACAATGTTTTCACAAAGAAACCGCCTACACGTGCAGAGCGGCGCAGCACAGCGGCGGGAATTCTTCAATTAATTACCTTACTTTTTTCAGTGTTTTCATCATGTTTTTAATTAGAAATCAAATAACTCGCATAAATATTTTTCACTTTGACAAGTCAACAACTCAGGCTAATAGTGACAGTTACTTTTTAATATTGGTTCTGTCCTGCCAGGTACATTTTCGGAAAAAGTCCAGTCCCGTCTTTTATTAGCCAACTCACACCACCTATTTGATTCTGCCGTCCTAGTACAAAATAAATAAATATCCTACTTAGAGCAACACGGACCTCCACGAAGTCGGTGTTGCTGATAAATAGGATATTTTTCCGAATGAACCTCCCATTGTTCCATGGATCCCTTGTATTAAACCAATATTTACCTTTAATTTTATTGTCATGTTCCATGAAGATGAACACGCGGAATATTTTTTAAATTTAATTTTTGACCATACCAGGATCACATATCAGCCTAACAAGGTAGAAGCGACGCCTTATCCAGAGTTCATTTGAAAATTTTGTCAAACCCTTTTTTTATCTTGTCAGAATATCAAATCTTCAGACATACAGACATTTGCAAAAAAAGAGTGCGGAACCTCTTTCGCAAATTACAATACCAGGCGCCGAATCAAGGAGGTGTGATTTAATTTTGATAGTTGTAGATGATTGACCTTGAATTCAACAGCTGTTTACTGTCATAGTGGTGAATAGTGTTGTGCCAATTCAAATTGGAAAAATGTGTGCCTGTATGGTTTTCTTAAAATTAAAAATTAAATCATAAACATACAAGACTAAAAATGTCTGGAACAAGTTTAAAACCATTATTACAGTTAGCACAATCGATATGGATATAGGTATTCCGTTACACCTTGTATGTATAGATATACAGCCTAGGCTAATATTAGGCTGTATAAATATACAGCCTAATATTTAAAACACATAATATAACTGCCTCTAAAATAGGATGGGACTGTTTATATCAGCAGCATGCCAAGTAAGACATGATAATTTTTTTTGTGTACACTACCTTTTTTAATTTACGTATTGAGTTTGCATTTTTGGACAAGCTTTAAAAGCGAAACTAAGTGAAAGGACGTGTGTCAAGAATACTGCAAATTAATTCATGAAACCATTCATGAATTGAGTGAACCAAATAAACTATTTTTCTTTCTTTCTTTCTTTCATGATAAACATATACATGTTTTTTACAGATCATCATATTACTGGCTGTGCAATGCTCTGGGTATCTACTGTCCAGTACAATGGGAATATGGGCGGCTTAACGTAAACTACACTGTGGTTTCCAAGAGGAAGATTGCCAAATTGATTGATGAGAACATTGTCAAAGGTAAATAATAATTTAAGTACTTATATTATGATGTAGATATGATGCGAAGATATCCAGCGCTCCTTGAATGAATGGCTTGAAACCGCATCAGATCGTGAGTTGTAAAGCAATAGGTACTTGGTCAGACTTTTAATCATTGTTTTTTTTTTGTGTCTGTTCTATCTGAAAGGCTCCGACGAGATACATTTTTTGCCACCAGAAACCAATTAGAATTTTTTATAGGTGTCCCTATTCAAAAACAGGCTTCCGTGCCCTACTGCTGGGATAGGCCTCCTTTCGTCTACGCCAATCGTTTACCGTCTGTTACGTTCTGTTCATATTAAGAGGTTCTAAAAACGAGCACATTCCTTCTAGACATGGCAACCTGTGTAGTAGGGTGGGGTCACTTTTGTATGAAAGTTGTTACGTTCTGTTCAAATTAAGAAAATAAAGTTTCTTATATTGAAAATGTGTAATGATTAAATAGTGTCATACGATGTCAAAAATAAACACGCAACACGCAAAATATGGTTATGATCAGATATCATTTTCTGCCTTCGGATTGACTTTGAAATTAATGAAAATATCTAAAAAATATGCTCATTGGAAATCTCCTAGGAATATTAAATATAGTTTAAAATTTATTTTTTAGTTATTAAACATGAGTTATAAAAAATCAAATATAAATAATTAAAAATCATGCCAATAGTTATATAATTTTATCTTATTATCTTATTCTGTTTACAAGTGACTGCACAGTGTGTAGTCACTTGTAAACAGATACTGATATAGCATCACGTCTTTATCCTTAACGGGGTAGACAGAGCCAAGAGTCGTGAGACTCGAAGGCCACCCTTAGCTGAATAAGTGGGCTTATTGATGGAATGGAAGGTATAGTGACACGTTGCTAGCCCATGGCCTATGAGTGGAGGAATCCCCAGTTTAAAGCTCTTGTAAACATTATTGCTAATGTTGTAAAGTGACATCTTTGGAGAAAAAGCAGCATTAGAGTTTGTTGCGCCGCCACTACTCCACTTGCGCTTTGAAGGCGGTAGTAACCTTAGCTTTAAGTAATTTTATGACGTCAACTAACTAAAAAATAAATATACGACGATTTAAAAGTGCTATTTTTTAGCCCATTTAAATAAAAGTACATTCATGACTACTTTGCTGGTCGCGCTGATGATGGCCGACAGCGCAACGTAGCGCAGCTCCAGGCCGACAAGCGCGGTCAGCGTGCAGCACTTGATGGACGAGCTGAGATATACAGCGAGGACAGCAAGGGCTGCAACTATGGCCAAGCTCGAAGGCCTAGAGCGTAGCTAGGCTAGCGCGAGGCAATCATAGCGTGACCAGCGAAGCAGTCATTGTGGGCCAAGGCTTGTATAGTGCTTTACACAAAAATGCAAGTACCTAATCTAAATAAAACCAGCAAGTAATTTAAATAAAAATATATTAAAACGTTATTTTGACGTTTCACCGTTTTCATGAGTACTTTCACCTCTAGAGAGGTTGCTGGTATTTAACAAAACACCCTGTATACTCAGAGATCTATGGAACAAACCTAAATCCAGCATTGGACTTGTGGTTGAGAACTAGAAATGATAAAAAATAGAAATTTATGGATAACTAGCTTTTGCCCGCAGCTTCGCCCGCGTGTGTTTCCGACGGAAACAGTACTTTTTCCCGGGATGAAAGGTACCCTATGTCCTTCTCTGTACTTCTAACTATGTGTATGCAAAATTTCAGGAAGATTGGTTCAGTAGATAAAGCGTAAAGAGGTAACAAATAAACAAACAAACCAACAAGCAAACTCACTTTAGCATTTATAATATTAGTTAGGATTAGGATATCAAACCGGGAAATTCGGTGTTAAATTTTAGTAACTGTACTTTTCATAATTGTCATTTTAATTAAATTTCTAGTTAATTAGTATATTTTTATTTAAATTACTTGCTGGTTTTATTTAGATTAGGTACTTGCATTTTTGAGTAAAGCACTATACAAGCCTTGGCCACAATGACTGCTTCGCTGGTCACGATATGATTGCCTCGAGCTAGCCTAGCTACGCTCTAGGCCTTCCAGCTTGGCCATCATTGCAGCCCTTGCTGTCCTCGCTGTGTCTGCCTCTACCTACGGTCTCGGCCTTATCTTCTTATCTTAGCTCGTCCATCAAGCGCTGCACGCTGACTGCGTTGTGTCGGCCTGGAGCTGCGTTACACTGCGCTGTCGGCCATCATCAGCACGAGCAGCAAAGTAGTCATTATAGACCGCGGCAGTAATGTACTATTTCGTTTTCGTATTCTGTTTTGTGAAGACTGGGACGACCCCCGGCTGTACACACTGTCGGCGCTGCGGCGGCGCGGCGTGCCGGCCGCGGCCGTGAACTCGTTCTGCGCCGCGCTCGGCGTCACGGGCGCCGTCGGGGCCGTCGACCCCACCATGCTGGACGCTGCTGTGCGTGACGTGCTCAACCTCACTGCTCCCAGGTAATAATAGGTCGCCTGAAGCCTTTATCAAAATAATAAAGTGCTCAATAGGGGACCGGACAACTTCTTTTTTTGATGCTTCTTTGAAATATCTCGCAATAATAGACTCATCCTTAAAAGAATTACATCAATAACCAAAGAATTTCCCAAGATATAGCATAAAACAATTTACATTTTTAGGCGATTTTTGGACGATACCAAAACGCCCCTAACTAAACGTGCATTCGTATGACGTCACGCGTAGAAAATGGACTTTCCCAAAAAGTTTGAACTCTAATATTAGCTCAGGAAAATAAATTCGTGCTGTGAAGTAGCAAAATGTGTTTAATTACATGTATTCTATCATAAAAATTACATATTTTTAACAATCCTCATACCTTGGCCGGTCCCCTATTATTTAAATCAATGTAACTGGTGTTGTGGTTGTCCATGGGCAGCGGTAATTACTTACCATCAGGTGACCCGCTTGCTCGTTTGCCGCCCTATATTATAAAAAAAAACTACATGGAAATAATAAAGCTTTATTTATTTACTAGCTTTTGCCCGCGGCCTCGCCCGCGTGAATTTCCCACGGGAACCGTGCTTTTTCCCGGGATGAAAGATACTCTATATCCTTCTCAGTACTTCTAACTATGTGTATGCGAGCTTTCAGCAAGATTGGTGCAGTAGATATAGCGTGAAGAGGTAACAAACAAACTCACTTTCGCATTTATAATGTTAGTTAGGATTTGAAGTGCCCGAACTAACTCTTTTAACACAAAATAAATTCCTTATTATTTAAATTTCCTTAGTATATTCAAAAATATTATTTATCGTCTTTTTTGCGTGTTTTATTCTCAGGGTCATGGTTGTCCTGGAACCGTTGAAAATCACTATCACCAACTTCCCTAGTGATAAGACGATTGAAGTGACAGTTCCTGATTTTCCCAATGAGCCAGAGAAGGGCTCGCATAAAGTGGTTCTCAGCAAAGTATTGTACATAGAAGCTAGTGACTTTAAAGAACAGCCAGAGAAAGGATACAGAAGATTAACTCCTACCCAGACTGTTGGTTTGAGGCACGCTGGATATGTATTGAAGGTAAATTCTTATTCATTTAACTAATTATTAAGCATTTTGTGTTTCAAGCATCTTTTTGATTATTCACCATTACTTTCCTGTGTCTATTTTGTACAAGCTTTAACTTATACTGCATGAACATATAAGTTTTTTAAAAGCTTTTATTTAACTTGCCATGTATGTATGTTCGTTCGGCGGATGGAAAATTTTGAAGTAGATATCTTCAACCGATTGAGCTGAAATTTTGACCCACGTTTAGTTTGGATGACAATGCATGATATGGTATGTGACGTAATTCTAAATCCAATATGGCGGACCATCCAAGATGGCGGGAATAGTTATTTGTAATGCATTTCTAGTAGAGTAACAATAAAAGCTTTTTTTAAAGTTTTTTTACTATTAATTTATTTTATCTACTACATATATTAGATTATAATGATAAGAACGAGATCTAACAATATTCATTATGATTACATACCGACTGTATGGGAATTTTCAAACTACATATGTTTAAACCTGCAAAAGCTATCGAGAAAAGACAAAAAAGGCTGTCGAGAAAAGTTTCATTTTTGTAATATTATATGTTACTAAGGCCCATCTAGACGGTGCAAGCTTCTTGTACATACAAGAGCAATAATTGCAGTGCAACATTTGACTATGAATAATTGCAAGCAAGTGTTGTTTAGACCATGCAAGTATTTATTTGCTTCAATTTAATTGTATGGAACAGGCAAGAAATTTGCACTGTCTGAATGGGCCATAAGGGGCCATTTAGATGGTACAAGTTTCTTGCCTGTTGAATACGATTAATTGAAGCAATAATTTACTTGCATAGTCTTTAGACTATGTTGTTTACAACACGTAACATTCTTGATCTGGTATTCAAGTTTGGATTCAAAACTTTTCTTGGTGTAAACAATACATGCAATAAAATGTCATTCAATTCTTGCATGAAAAAATTGATAATGCCATTACGTGCAATTCTTGAAGCAAGTTGCTAAAAAATGGCACGTGCACATACAAATCTGTGTTTCAAAAATGGCAAGCAATAATTGCCTAAACAATTGTATACGTGTAAACAGAACACATTGGCAATTACAGAATGTCAAGATTTGCATTCAATAATTGTATTTAAGGTTTTTTATTTATATAACTATGTAAACAGTTGCTTTCAATTATTGAAAGTCAATTCTTGCACTGCAATTATTCTATGCATTCAATTATTGCTCTTGAATGTTCAAGAAACTTGCACCGTCTAAATGGCCCTTTAAGTCTGTCTCGACTAGCTAGAGATAACACTATAGTTTATTCAAATCTGCGTCATCGTTCGTTACACAACTAATTTGCACGAGTGGCCACGTCACGCGCCCAAGGCGGCGTTCCAGCCGCTAACGAACTTGTTACTTTGGCACTGCAAATGATCACGTTTCGGATTTACGTGCTAACGGAATTATACGGATAATACGATTACGATATGTCATATTGCACGACATTATTAAAATTATAATAGAAAAATTTAGTTTTCCTTTTTTTTTTTAAATCAATATGTGATATTGGTTTTGTATCCTATATTGAAGAGATTGGTCTTATTTTGGCAGTAGGATATTTATTTAACTAATAACAGATAAGTAAAACTAAGAAGTTTTTTTTAAATTACTCCCATTTAATTTGCAAGATGAATATAAAAAATATTGTTAAAAATTTCGTAGCATTCGAATAAGAATATTTCTTACTTTTGTCTGTATCTGGATCGATCGTTTATATTCCGTTTACAATTGCTCTTGTATTCTCTCTGTATTTTTTAACTTGCCGCATTGTCATCGCCATCGCCGCAATTAAAATTGAATAATAAAAAAACAACATGTTTTGTAGGTTTCGAAGGTGATAAAAAGCAGTTCTGGGGACGTAACCGAAGTGGAGTGCACTGCTGAGCCGTCTGAGACAGCGGAGAAACCCAAGGCGTTTATCCACTGGGTCTCCCAGCCCGTGACAGTGGAAGTTAGACTCTATGAACCATTGTAAGTGTTTATGATTGTGCGACTTATGTTGTTTTAATACAAGTTGGGCCGGCCTGTCTGATTGCAAGAGGTTACCGTAGTCTATGAACTCTCGCTACAATCGGATGTTACAGGTTAGCCGACCCCTATGGAGTTCAAAAGTACATACATCGTTAAGTTTTGTCACAGAATTAATATTAGTACTACGTACAGAAAGGAAACTCCCTGCCCCTCCCGCAATATGGCACCCCCCCGCGGGTCACGGGGGAGAAGTGCGGAAAGATCCGCACTTCTCCCCCGTTCTTGTGTAGACGTGGGACGTTCGACTATGAAAACGCACACATTGACGTGTTACTGACGTGTTCACGAATATACAGTTTCATTTGTAGTAGTAGTAGGCATATTTGATGCGCCGTTTCTATGAAGCGCCCGCCCTGTGGTTTTGTCAATGTGACCCATAGAAACAAAAAAAAAAAAAATGAAAAAGTCGTACATTGTCCCAACTTTTCCCTACTAATATTATCAATGCACAAGATAATTTGTATAATTGTTTATTACATCTCCACGCTTCATGTACTGAATCAATGTTCCTGAAATTTCGCATACACATAGTTAGCGAGTACTGAGAAGGACATAGGAAACTTTTTACACGACTGACCAAAAAAGACGTGTTATGTTTTCAGGGTTCATATATGTAAGTTTTTTATTCCACCATAAGTCCTGAACGGCTTAACAGATATTGATGTGAGAGGTATTTTTAGATCGTGTTTTTTATTTTTTAATAATTAGCTTGTTATCTCAAAATTCCTACGGGAGCTGTGTATCGGGGTGTAGCTAGTCGTATAATAAATCGATCCGTATCAACAGGTTCAAACACAAGAACCCGGAGGACGCTCAGGAAGTGCCGGGCGGCTTCCTGTCGGACTGCCGCTCGGACACGCTGAAGGTGGCGCAGGCCTTCGCTGACGCCTCGCTCGCCGGCGCCAGGGTCTACGACAAGTTCCAGTTCGAGAGGATCGGCTTCTTCTCCGTTGATCCTGACACCACACCTAACAGAGTAAGTAGATCCCGGAGTACCCTCACAGTTTCCTGTCGGATTGCCTGAAGGTGGCGCAAGCCTTCACTGACGCCTCTTTCGCCGGGGACAGGGTCTACGACAAGTTCCAATTAATTTCAGATGTTATCTTCAATAATATTAATTTCATTTAGGTATGATTAAGAAGTTATAACAGTTTATACCGGTTAAAAATAGTTTTTCAAATGATAGCTTTATATAACTGCTGAATAAGACTGACTCTCGTCCCCTTGGACTACAAAAAATTTAAATTTTTAGAGAACGTCACAACTACGTAAATTCAATAAACCTGTATCAACGCCAAAGGTAGCCATTGTGAACAGATTTCATAAATAAAAGTATTGTTTGTTACAGATGGTTATCAACCGAACCGTTTCCCTCAAAGAAGATACTGGAAAATAAACTGTGTGTACCATTTTTTTTTAATACACCTATATTTTATTCATCATTAATAAAGTTTATTTGAAAGTTTATAAATTTTAAATAAAGTCTTATTTCACATAGGTACACCTCTTAAAAATATAAATAATATAATTTTTTTGAAATCCTTATAATAAGCCCTATAAATTGATATGTACCCATATTACAGTATACAAAAAAAAATCTATGGCAACTTACTGCCGCTATGGCACGTCCATGCAGCCGCTATGCTAGTTTTTTTAGCTGCGCTTAAAGGGCTGTGGAGGCGAATCTAAGGATATCTTAAATTATGAAAATTCACCCAGCCATTTGAAAGATAATCTATACATATAATAAAATAGTAAAAATATTTTGTCTGTACATTTAATATTTTTGACTGAAATGGATAGAGGGAGACCTAAAAAGAACAATAGAAAGCAAAAAAAAATTTTTTGAATTTCTTGTCTGTCTGTCTGTATGTATGTACGCGTTTCACGCAAAAACTACTGGACGGATTTGAATGAAACTTTTTTTGTTGTATAGCTATTAAGCCTGGGCAACATATAGGCTATAATTCATTTTGAAAACTAGAACATCTAATGAAGAACCATAACAGAACAGCTAAACTATAAGTAATATGGAAATGGTGCCTTAACAAAAATCGTTGAACCTGATGAGCATTTTCTGCTGACGTATAAAAATTGAAGATCTGGAACATCTGATGAAAAGCTCCAAGAGACCAGCTACACTATAACATATATGGAAATGGCGCCTTAGCAAATACAGTTCGACCTGATGAGCATTTTCTGCTGACGTATAAAAATTGAAGATCTGGAACATCTGATAAATAACTTCAAGAGACAGGCTACACTATAACATATACGGAAATGGCGCCTTAGCAAAACTTGGTTAATCTGATGAGCATTTTCTGTAGACGTATAAAAATCGAAGATTGGAACACAGGAAACAGTTTGGAACACAAAAAGACTTTTCATCCAAGCCAAAGTCACGCGGGCGAAGCCGCGGGCAACAGCTAGTAAATGATAAGGAAATAAATATTAATATACGCCCGAAAAACATAACCCTTTGCAGTCGGGTAAAAATTATCTAAACGATAGCAGTACATACTAAAAAGCTATATAACATTAGAAAAGTAATGATCTTCCTCGTATGGAAGTGACAGTGCCAAGTGAGGGGGTCAGTAGGAGGGGTGAGGGGTCAGTGGGTGGGGTGTGGGGGTGTAGGGAGGGGGAGAGGTAGGCGAGTGTGTATCGCGGCGGCGCGCGCGGTATCGAGCGTGGGCGACGCGCATGCCACTACTCTAGCCTCCGCCATCCCGCGATATGCACTACTACGTGGTTACTTCTCCTATTAAAACTCTATTCGCATCGTTTTCCACGTCCGTGCGACTACTTACCATGTAGAAAGTATTTAGAAAACTACGTATATAATTAAGGTGAGTGAAATACCTAATTGGTACACTGCAATAAATCACGTAGTGCACGAGTCTCATTTTGTAGTTCGTTGTATATATTTATTAATATACCTATTGTAGTTCAAGTGCGTCGTTTTGACGTGTTTATGACGTATACGAAAGGTGAAAAAATTTGGATTTATTTTACACATTCCTGAAATTTTAGCTTTTCGCAAAAATGTACTTTTCGTACTTTATCGCTGGTTTTGGTTGTTGGAAATAGTTTTAATGTACTTTAATGTGTTTTTTGATCACTATTTTAAATAAAATGCTGAAAAAATTACGGCAACCTTGTATGTGTACGGCAACCTTCATGATAGGTCCACTTGTGTGTGTATATATAATACCTATTTAGTATAATAGTGCCAAACTAATACCTATTTAACAAAAGGTAGGTTGTAATAAAAATATTAAAGTAATGGTGTTTGAGTGACCTTTTGCCCAAGCCTTCAATACCGTGCACGAGTACGAGAAACTTTGCCAAAGTTTGGCATTATGAGGTCACTTTTTATTAAAATTTCATAGTTACCCAGTTATGAACTATATTAAAAATTCGTCTTTTTAATGTGGAGCACTTTTTTGATGTACCTAACTGAATAATAATATCTATATGATATTATGCACGCTCGCTCTTGCGCAGAATGTCCCTCTTGCTAAGGTATAAAAGAGGAAAGTTTTACCAAGCAAAGATACCTTACATATCGGAAATTGTATACCTATGTATTTTAACATGTGTTTCTTGCTCATGAACAATAAGTACCTCTCTCTCAGCCAAAAGTACCTACAACAATATAATAGCATCCGGCTTATCTGGTGTTATCACTATCACTGACGGCATTGGTTCCACTGAGCCACCATGTTCGATTACCTAAATGGAACACGATTTGCATATCTACACTACACTCGTCACCCTCATTGCTTTCATGGCCTAACGAAATAACAACATTGAATATATACAAACATGTTTGTTCTACAATACTTACGTTAAGAGATTGCATTGAATTGACCCATCGCGAAAATTGATATAACTCCCATTATGACCCATAGTAATTTGCGCAACTTATACCAAAACTGTCTGCCGGGCGTTGTATAGTTACATAACTTCCAATCAGCAGCACTGCATGCAATCAAGCTTTTTAGTCGATTGACCCCGCTTGTCTTCTCCTGCGGGATAAGTTGGCCTTTAAGATATTTTGAATTGGTCGATTGATTCCGCCGACTTTTTTTAATTTATACAGTCGAAAAGATAAATAACTCAGAAATAGAATTATATTAATGCTTAATAAGTAAAGGCATGCCTTAAAACAGTAACTATTATTAGGTACTGCCCGCAGGACTACATTATCTTTTTGTTGTCCAGGCTAAAGCATATTTAATCAAGATCCAGAATATTTCGTCGGTTAAGTTACTTTTATAGGTTGACATTTACGCCAATAAGGGTCTACTATCACATAAAGGCAATCATGCAGTAAGTACCTAATATAAAATTGACACGCCCAAGGATGGCCCAACCCAGAGATCTATTAGCTACGCTTAATGTATTAGCCGGGCAACTTACGACGTTCTTTATTGACTATCAATTTAGACACTACAGCTACAGGAGTAGTCTGTCTGCAATTACCTGGGGAACGGTCTCTGAATTACCTGGGGAACGGTCTCTGAAATATCATCTAAATAGTAGCTAATAGATCCATTCTGTCTTAATGGACATCTTTTATAAGCACTCGACTATTGAATGGCTTTGAAACTTGTATTTTATCACTATCATATTAATCTAGCTGTTGGTTTTCCGAATGTATAAAAAAAAAAATGTTGATGATAGAATGTAGCGAAGGTTGAGGATTTTCTTCCGCCTGAAAATGTTATTAGTGACGATAACGAAGTTGAAAGAAATTAGAAAGATTTCCGTCAAAGTAAAAGTTTTTCATGTTTTCGCTGGTACATCAAACGAGTCCTGTAAAATGATATCTTTAGAAAGAAAATAAATGAAAGAAATTTTCCCTGATTATTAACGCATCGTTAAAAATTTAAGGGGGTTCCGGAGGTGAAAACAGATCCGATATTATGTCTGTTTATTTGAACTCAAAACTTAACAAAACTAGTGAGACTCAAGCAATATTCATGAAGGCTATCTAGGTATCCCGAAATTTCCACGGAAGTGGAACCCCAGGACACAGCTAGTAAATCCTATTATCCTACTAATATTATTTATACGAAAGTTTGGATTTAAGTTCATATGTTTGTTACTCAATCACGCTTACTTTTGACGAAATTTGGTAAACGGGTAGAAAAATACCTAGACGAACGTTTCGAGTGGGGCTCACTTGTTATCCTGAAATTCCCACGGGAGCAAAGGCTCGGGGCGCAACTGGTTATAAACAAAAATGTCATCCTCCCACGCCGCGATCGCCGCCAGTCGGGCCGCCATGTCACCAAGATTTGCTGGTTTATTAGCCACAGCCCCACGATTGCTTCATGATTGCCATGCCACCCACGTCTGTGACGTTATTCGATAACGCAAACAAACACGTTGACGACAATCATTAAAACCGGACATAACATTCACACTTACAAGTCCATTAAACTGTAAAACCGGACTAGTGTGAGATAAACATGGGTGGTAAAGATCACTTTTAAGGCGGAAGGAGGAAGGGTCCTCCCAGAGCCTGAGGGTGAAAGAAAAGGTCTACGGGCCCACCGAAGCCTTTGTAACGATTTCTAAATTCTTGACTATTTTATATTATTTTTCCTGACTATATGCCAATATTCTAGACATGTCAGATTTTAAATTAAGTAAATAAATAATAATAATAATTAATATTCAATTAAAAAAAAGTGTAATTCTGAAATAATAGATATCTAGAAATAAAATAAATAATAATAGGTATCATTAGAAATCTAAGTGTACCTGCATATAGCGGTGATGTGAAAGAGATACCATGGAGATAAGTACCACATTAAAATCTTTACAGCTTAGGCAAAGCCTCCAAAGCCCATCTCAGCTGTTTATGTAGATAGATATAAAAGATTGATGGATGGGGTATAAAGGAAAAGAAAAGGATGAAACGGGATCTTGAAACTTAGTGAAATGAAGCCTTCGAATCTCTGATTCTGTCAGTGCCGAGAACTCATCGATCAATGGGGTTATTGTCAATATGATCTTTAGAATCACATAGAAAGATGTACTTATTCTGGGACTGATTTATTGTTTGCTTTTCTTATCCTTAACGAAAAAAGAAATGTTTTATATATGTACATTATAATTTCGATACTCAGTCACTCAATACTGAAATCCAAATAAAGAAATGTTGTAGAAAGGAAAGATAGGTACTTACTCAATCAAGCATATGATCGGACTAGTTACAAACAACCCGGGGCTTTCGTCCAAATTTAAATTCCGGTATAGTAACATAGCCTTCTATAAAAAAATTGCTTGGCACATAAATTGCAAGATCATATTCATTACTTCCCCGATAAAGCAATAACTCTAGAATATAAAGTCGTATGAGCGAAGGTCAATAAAGACGTTACCTATCTAATAACTTTTACGAACTTTGAAACTATACACCTAGCACCTTATATTACCTCTTTTATGACGATATAAAGGCAGGCAGGTATTAAAATATTTGATATGGACTTGATAAAAATCAAAGATGTTCCCTACTGATTGTTTGTTGTATCATAACGACAATAAACCTCGTGTAATTGAAAATATCCCTAAAATTATGTTCAAGATATGGAGCAGGTAAAATATTTATGTATTTATCTTAACTAAGTACTTACTTGCGTCCCGGTACCTGATTGTAAAGTTTCGGGTATTTACACTCTTAAATTATTTTATTAGTTTTAATTATGCCTATACAATGTATGACTAACTTGGGTTAGAGTCTCTCCCCTTCCCATAAATTTAGGTCAAGGCAACAAATGGGTCAAGGGGATCAGAAATCCCGTTTGCGTAAGGCTCATTTATAATGGGAATGGGCTCAACTTGTTGATCGAACGCACAAAACGCTTCTTCATTTTCCGTTCCGAAATTGCTATTTAAGTAGGTATTCTAAAAAGGGTAAAGTTTATCAATTATGCATATTTTACGATTTATTATGATCAGTGTTGCCCTCGGCTTAGCTCGATTGTTTTTGAACAAATTAAATTGTTAAGCAAGGTCTCTTCTAGCTATTGCAAATCTTTATTCAAACATTTTTTAAATAGCTCCAGCTATTCAAAGCGGACCTACTCCGAGAGAAATACATATGCAGGCATTCATCATCCAAATTATTGCCGATAACTTTGTTCAAATGTGATCATGATCATCCATGCAACATTCTGTTATTTTCGAATTGTTTCAGGAACATTATAAAAGTGATAATTATGACAAGCAATATTTTATTTAATTATAATGGGTTCGAGAAAGCGCGCGCCTAGACCGTCGGTGATAGCAAGCATATCAGAGAGATGGACATCCAGAAGCAGCAACTATGTCCAAGGCTGGTGGATTATCTGACCATCGTCGGCGCAAAACCTTACACCTCGGGGAAGGGGCTCGCTCCTGTTCAGGTATTCATTAATCGCCATTTTCATCAGGTCATCGTCGTCAGTCCTAGCCAGATCCCATATTATAAGGTTATACAAATATACCGTTCAATAATTTACTTTGAATATTTTAGCTACACTGTGTTTGTGATAGCTAAAATTGTACATGATGTAGGTGTCTATCGTATGTATTCAAGGGTATTTCAAGGGAATTGTTTGCGCAAGTTTAACACAAGTAGACGCCTAATCCCTTTTAATGATACGAAGTAAATCAAACAAGCTTTGAAATCCATTAAAGTGTGTATTCTCTGTTGAAGTTTACGTGCCTATTTTATCGTCTACCATTTAGCTAGACTGACTTATATTATTGATAGACAAAAGAACAGACTATTGAGAAAGTTTAAAGATTGAATGGAGACGATATATTTGAATTGGGATCCACACCTCGTTCATATCAAAAACATATTGTGATGATGTTACTTACCATCATTTAGCTAGTGTAGTTTTAGTTGTGTAAAATTGTGATTTGTGGTTAGGCCCCAGAACTCCTGCGCCGCTACCCGCTCACCAACCACGATGACTTCCCGCTGCCGCTGGACATGGTGTACTTCTGCCAGCCCGAGGGCTGCGTGTCGGTGGGCCCGCGCCGCGCCCCCGGCCACCCCGCCTCCCGCGACTGCTCGTCCTTCGTCTTCACCCTCACCGACAAGGACTCCGGTGAGTGTTAACTTGCCGCTGTCGCTGGTCATGGAGTACTTCTGCCATGTGCACCCCTGAAAGAACGAGACAAAACATATATTAACTTAAATAGGTTAGTGTTCGTTAACTTTTTTATGAATAAGACTGATATCTATCAATACTTTTGTTTTGTTCAGGCAAGACTCGTTACGGCATCTGCGTCAATTTCTACCGCGCAGTGGAGCGCGCGCCGACGCCGGGCCCGCGCGAGCGCAGCATGCTGCGGCGCGAGTCGTGGCGCAAGTCCATGGAGAAAAGCTCCGACTCCGCCTTCTCCAGGTGACCATTGCTTCTGTTTTACATTTATTGCATTAACTACCGCGTGATGGAGAGTCACTCTATTCAATATTCGAGAAATCGAGAGAATGAGACAAAACATACACTTTTAGCAAGCGTTAATTCCCTTTTTGAATATACTAGCTTTTGCCCGCGTGAATTTCCCACAGGCTTTTTCCCGGAATGAAAGGTACCCTTTGTCCTTCTCAGTACTTTTAATTGTGTATGCGACATGAAGATTGGTTCAGTAGATGAAGCGTGAAGAGATAACAAATAAACAAACAAATTCTTTCGCATTTATAATCATTCGTTATAGGATTTAGAGTTTCGACTAAGACGTAGCGAATGTTCCAGTGACTATAGGAGCAGCAACGTGGCGCCGAGCGACTCGGAGCGCGACTGCAGCGCGACGCTGGCGCCGCGCGCCGCCGCGCCCGACTCCGAGAGCGGCGGCTCGCACTCGCCCAGCCCCCGCGCCGCCAGGAAGCGACAGGTTGCTATCTACGTAGCGAATGTTCCAGTGACTATAGGAGCAGCAACGTGGCGCCGAGCGACTCGGAGCGCGACTGCAGCGCGACGCTGGCGCCGCGCGCCGCCGCGCCCGACTCCGAGAGCGGCGGCTCGCACTCGCCCAGCCCCCGCGCCGCCAGGAAGCGACAGGTTGCTATCTACGTAGCGAATGTTCCAGTGACTATAGGAGCAGCAACGTGGCGCCGAGCGACTCGGAGCGCGACTGCAGCGCGACGCTGGCGCCGCGCGCCGCCGCGCCCGACTCCGAGAGCGGCGGCTCGCACTCGCCCAGCCCCCGCGCCGCCAGGAAGCGACAGGTTGCTATCTACGTAGCGAATGTTCCAGTGACTATAGGAGCAGCAACGTGGCGCCGAGCGACTCGGAGCGCGACTGCAGCGCGACGCTGGCGCCGCGCGCCGCCGCGCCCGACTCCGAGAGCGGCGGCTCGCACTCGCCCAGCCCCCGCGCCGCCAGGAAGCAACAGGTTGCTATCTGAACTTTCTGAATATCTTACTACAATTCAACCATAATTCACGAGAGTCTCGCAAACGCGGCGCTACAGTCAATGACGGAGTTTTTTCTTAAATCTATCTGTCAATATTGTTTCTGTGCAGAGCAACTACGCTCTGCTGCCAGAAAATGTGGCAGCGAGAATCCGGACAAACGAAGCGGCGGGAAGAATTCTGTACCGGAACTTCACCGGGAAAAAACCACCGGTAAAAATAAGTACCGGGAAAAAATCTCCACGCGGCACCACGTTTGCCCGACTAAAACCTAACTAACTTAACGCAGTCTGCTACCACCGTAGCTTATGAAGGTAGCTACAGGGCCCTATATGATAACCTAACCTATAAATTAACTACAATTGAACACTTACCAAATTAAATCTTCTTTCTCTTCGGATCCAAACTTGAGTGTCTTCGGGAAGGGGGAATTCCTAATCACCCTACCTAACCCTTGAGATCTCAATTCCCCAGGACAACTAAATAGATTTCTTCCCGTAGTTTCACTCGGGAACAGTCAGATGTGAACAGCCAGCCACGTTTCACCTCTCACAAGAAAAAGTCACAATAACAGAGTTTTTCACAAACACAAATTCAATAGTTATTTAACAAACAGGAGATTCACAATTATCACTCAAACTAAACAACAAGCAAAAGACGCGAGACCGCTCCGCGTATTAAAATCAAACCGATATCGCCCTGGACAATGCAATGGCGACGCCATTCACGCTAGCAGTGTGAAAACCCCGAACGCCCTCTGGCGGCAGCAATGCGAAACGCCTGCGTTTAGTTTTACCCAATATATTACAAACATCCCCCCGTCCCGGTCTGAGAAGCAGACCGCTAGCTTACTCTACGGGAAGGCGGGCGAGAGAGGTCACACCTCTCCTTAAAATCGAACCGTCGACCAACACCTCAGCCACACGCGGAGTGCCATCTCCGCCAAGAATCAAACGTAATATGCGAGCTCGTCGCCAAAGCAATGAGGGCAAATTTGCCTCTTTTAACAATACTAAATCACCCTCCCTGGGAGGCTCAGTCCTGTCTGTCCACTTCACTCTTTGCTGCAGCAAATGCAAATATTCAAGCGACCAGCGACGCCAAAAGTCCTGGCTCATTTGCTGCAACATTTGAAAACGCGACAACCGATATACGCGTTCATCCTTCCACGGGTATTCGGGCAGGGCATTCAACGGCCCTCCCACCAAAAAATGACCAGGGGTGAGAGCTTCCAAGTCATTTTGGATCTGGAGATAGCGGACAGAGAGGACGAGAGTTGAGGACCGCCTCAACTTTACAAAACACTGTGGCCAGCTCTTCAAAAGTTAGAGCCGTTTCTCCGATAATGCGGCGGAGGTGGGTCTTTGCGGATTTCACAGCCGCTTCAAAAATCCCTCCCCAATGGGGGCAACTTGGGGACTAAACTTCCAGGTTATTCCCCTTTGGGCAGCAATTTGACTTAAACTAGTACAATTTTTATCAATAAACACAGAAACATCCTTAAGATAATTTACAGTTCCTTTATAGTTTGTGCCATTGTCAGACCTAATAAGGGAAGGTAGACCTCGACGCGAAACAAAGCGATCCAACGCGGCGACGAAGGCCCCCGTAGTCAGAGCCGATACCACCTCCAAATGGACAGCCTTGGTGGCCAAACAAACAAATACACACAAATAGCCCTTCACAATACGGGCATTACGAAAGGGAGAAGCCTTGATCGAAAAGGGACCGGCAAAATCGGTTCCAACGCCGTCAAACGGTCTCGAAGGTCGGATTCGATCAGCGGGCAAATCACCCATCTGTGGTTGCATCGTGGATGCCTTCAACCTATAACATGCAATACATCGAAACAGGACACTACGGATTGCTCTTCGGGCAGACAAAATCCAAAACTCGCGTTGCAAAATAGCCAACAAAGCATTGCACCCAGCATGGGCGTTACGAATGTGTCGATCAGACACCAAAAGCTGCACCAAGGGTCCGCCCTTGGGCAACAACAGAGGATGGCGAGTCTCATATGGAAGATCCGCCTTCCGGAGCCTGCCTCCAACCCGAAGAAGCCCATCCGAGTCGATGTACGGGTTCAAACGAGCGACCGCGCCCTTCAACTTAGCGCGTGAGTCGCGCAAGATACGAAGCTCTGACTCAAACCGTCCGGTCTGCACGACACGGACCCAATGCAACAATGCGCTCCGGCGCTCTTCTGCACCTGCAATCGGCTCCAACCGCTTTGCCTGTGGGTTTCTACAATTATGTATGAAACAGCTTAATCCAACTGGTAACACCCAGAAGCTTATCCAAGCTGCTATACCGAGCAAGTAGCCAATCCGGCTCCGACGTCGTCTCAGCGACTACAGCATGTACACGGAGCCCAGTCAAACTCAAAGAAGTAACATCTGTCTGACAGACAGGCCAAGATGTTTCTGATCCCATCAGCCACTCTGGACCCCACCAGAGCGGGTGTGACACCAATTCTGGTGCCGTACAACCTCGGGAAGCACAGTCCGCTGGGTTAAGCTCTCCCGGCACATGTCTCCATGTTATATCAATTCCAATATTTTGAATTTGGGAAACCCTGTTTCCAACAAAAACCTCAAGGTATGTGGGGCCGCGCGCAACCATGCAAGCGCGACCTGGCTATCCGACCAGGCGAAGATGTCCCGTATCTCGACCGTGGCCGCCAGCTCACTGGCAACGTGATGCAACAATTTAGAGAGAAGGTGAGCTCCACTCAACTCAAGCTTGGGAATAGTCAGCCTAGTCCTGATGGGGGCGACCTTGCTCTTCCCTAACAAAAGCGAGACATTGACCCGGCCATCGGCGTCAACTGTCCGCATATAGACTGACGCGGCGTAGCCTCGCTCCGGCGCGTCACAAAAGCCATGCAGGCTGGCTCGATATTTCCCGGGGGGCAATATTCGACGAGGCAAGGCAATCCGATTGACTTCCTTAATCGATGAAAACAACTCGAGCCAATCATCCAATGGAGGACCAAACAGCGGCTCGTCCCACGAGACGCCCAAAGTCCAAAGTCTCTGAAGAAGACACTTCGCAGAGAATATCACTGGACTGATCCAACCGCTTGGATCAAACATACGGGCTATTACGGACAACACCGTTCTCTTAGTCCAGACCTTTGGTATTTCCAAGTCCACTTGGAATGTAAAAATATCGGTTAGCGGCTGGTACTGCATGCCCAGCACCGCTATCCTGTTGGGATCATCCACATCCTCAAACAGGTGAGGGTTCTGTTGGTGATCCTCCGGGATCCCTTCTAGAACTTTAGGCTCATTAGACAACCACTTACGTAGCTCGTAGCCACCTGTCTTCAATATTTCAATCAATTCATCCCGCAGTAGGAGGGCCTCCTCAATACTTTGGGCTCCGGTGCACACGTCATCAACATACAAGTCACGTGACAGCACGGAAGCCCCACGGGGAAAGCGGATCCGTTCCCGCTCTGCCAATTCAAGCAATGATCTGATGGCGATATAGGGACTAGATTTCAAACCATAGGTGTTTGTATTGAGTTCATACACCGTCACAGGATCCTCAGGGCGCTCACGCCAGAGTATCAACTGGAATCGCCTGTCCTCAGGATGTATGACTGTCTGGCGGAACATCATCCGGATGTCCGCGCCAAAAACCACTTGATGTCTTCTAAAGTTCAAGATGATGTCAATTATGTCCCTATGCAATTTGGGACCTGAATGCAAACATAGATTCAACGAAACTCCGTTCGAAGTGGGTGCGGACCCATCAAAGACAGTCCGCAACTTGCCCGTTGAGGCCTTCACCACCGCGTGGTGGGGCAAAAAATAATGCTCAGTTGAGCTCCAATCAACTCGAGCCGGAGACATGTGACCCAAATCCTCGTACTCGCGCATAAATTCAATATATTTATCGCGAAGTACGTGGTCACGCTGCATACGTCGCTCCATGGACAGCAGTCGTTTCTCCGCAAGCGCCCTACTTTGCCCTAGGCTAGGACGAGAGGCAACAAAAGGTAACCTAGTTACAAACCGACCGGAGGGCAACCTCTCCGTGGTCGATCGAAAAAGGGCTTCGCACTCAGCGTGTTCCGGATCCATCCTGGAACTCATAGGTGGCTCCTCCACCTCCCAAAACCTTTGCATGGTCTTGGCCAAGGACGCAGATGCGACGACCGGTGGCTCCTCCGCGGTGCCATTATCAAACACAGGGCCCATCAGGGCGAAACCAAAAATCGTAGACACTGCCATCAGTGAAGACGAACCCAGAGCCTTCTGTGTACCCAACAAAATCCAACCCAATACGTCCGAGCCCAGGAGCAAGTCCACTGGGCCGGGATGAAAGACAAAGGGGTCGGCCAAATCCAGACTCCGAAACCAAAGACAACACACCCGGCGGTATGTCTGTCGAGGGGTGCCAACCCGCAATGGTATCCATTACCATAGCCGAAGTCGTGATCCTCATTGTGGAGGACTTCAGCGAAGAAAAGGTGACAAGTGTCTGGCCCGTCAGACACTTCACTTGTATGCCACCAACTCCAAGGCGAGGCGGCACAGGCGAGTCTTCCACGACTAAACCTAACTGGCGTGCCACTCGAGTGGTAACCAAACTGCTTTGAGCCCCTGAGTCCAACAGAGCTCTCAAATTAATGGCTTCCCCTACGACCCCATACGCGGACCACCGCGGTAGGGAGCAGAACCGTCCGCGGCTCTGTCCCAGCAAGGAGCAAGCTAGTTACGGGCTCCCCACTCTCTCCAAACCAGGGGCGCGCCACTGACCCGGATAATATGGCGGGCGAGTGCACATCCCCATCTGAGGGGGGCATAACCCGCGGCCCGGCCATACATATGGTACGGCGGGTGGTACTCCAGCCGTGGGTACTCGTGCAGCGGCGGAGAAAACCGCTGCGGCTGCATGTGTTGGGTATTGGTAACCCGCGTGGAGGGGGGTGTCCCCACTCTCACGTCCGATCTAGGGCCCCCGCCCATGGGGGCCCCATCCGGGGCCTGGCCAGCCACATACTGGCCATGACCTTGGGGCGCGTGGTCCCGGTCCGCCAAGACCCGCGCCGGTACGCGACCCCCCTCCCGAGGGGGGGTGCGACGAGCGAAGCCGCGTCCTCCGTCCGATGGTGGAGGGCTTCGCGCAGGAGCGCCCCCGCCCATAGGGGACCCCTGCCTCAACAACCGGGGGCCATCCCCGTTCCGGTTCATGCAGAGCATCGCGTGGTGCCGCCCACGGCATGCACTGCATGGTATGGCACTGGGACAGTCACGTGCATAGTGACCGCCCAAACAATAAAAGCAAAGTTCATGCCGCTTTGCCATGCGGCGCCGATCTTGTACTGGCAGTCTCTGCCAGTCCCTGCATTGCAGCAGGCTGTGGCCCATCCGGCCACATTGCAGGCAGTCCGCGTCCCCCGCGACTGCTGCCGTGTGTGCAACCCGCACACCAGCTCCACGCGGTGGCGGTTGCCGTCCCTGTGGGGGCTTCCCTCGCCATGAGGGTTCCAAGGGCCTACGTTCAGGCGCTCTGGATGGCGCTGAGTCCGTCATGGTATTCTCAGCAGCCCGTGCCTCAAACTCCAAAAACTTCACCAAGTCAGTGAATGTTGGTAGGGTGGTGCTATCCCGCTCCGCATTTTCGCGCTCAAACCGCGAGCGGATGTCATTGGGCAATTTGCCCAATACAATGTGCACCAACAAAAAAGACCATTGGTCCACCGGCAGCCCCAGTGTGCGGAGCGCGTTACAGGCCACTGTAACGGGCGTGAGCAACTGCAGGCGCAACTGTGCCCTGTTGGCCACCTTGGGCAGGGCCATCAACTGTGCGGCGTGCGCATCCGCTAACAAACGTAAGTTTTGGTAGCGGGAGTTCAATAACTCCCAAGCCGTATCGTACTGGTCGTCCTCCACCCGGAGGTGCTGGATGAGCGACCGCGCTTCATCCTCAAGAGTGGAGAGGAGGTAGGCCATCTTCTGGGCCTTCGACAAATCCTGTCGTGCTACGACCAGGGACTCAAACATATTTTTATATGCTACCCACTCCTCCATCCTACCCCCAAAGTGGGACAGCTGAAGGGTGGGGAGCCGACCAGTAACCGCTGGTCCTTCCTGTCTAACAGGTGTGCGAGGGCTGGTCCGCCAGCCTGTCTCGCCCTTATTGCGGTCACCGCCTCCGCGATATCATCGTGCAGACTCAGGATCTGGTCCATGTCCGCCATGTGACCTGCGTAGGCCTCCGGGGTAAGATCGGCTTCGGTAAGCGCCGCCATGGCCGCTTCCGCGCTAATCAATCGTGAGTGGAGGTGATCCGCTCTTAGCAGTATGGCGCCCTCCCTGTCCTTCCGGGACAGGAGTCCTCCGGCCGTCACAAACCATCTCAATTCGTTGGCGAGTGTCGCCCTAGCATTGGAGGCCTTCGCCATCGCGTCAAGTCACAAACAAAAAATAACAAAAGGTAAATAAAAAACAACAAAATCAAGCAACTACACGAAGAACCGCGGTAGGTATGAGAATGGCACAAACCCGGAACGCACGGTACAAACCGCAAACAAATACAAAAAAGGTTACAAATATTCTTATACAAACAAACTAAGAAAAATCTAATAATTTTTACAAACAATTAATTATTTTTTACAAACGAACAAATAGAGGTTAGATAAACTACGCTCTGCTACCAGAAAATGTGCAGAGCAACTACGCTCTGCTGCCAGAAAATGTGGCAGCGAGAATCCGGACAAACGAAGCGGCGGGAAGAATTCTGTACCGGAACTTCACCGGGAAAAAACCACCGGTAAAAATAAGTACCGGGAAAAAATCTCCACGCGGCACCACGTTTGCCCGACTAAAACCTAACTAACTTAACGCAGTCTGCTACCACCGTAGCTTATGAAGGGAGCTACAGGGCCCTATATGATAACCTAACCTATAAATTAACTACAATTGAACACTTACCAAATTAAATCTTCTTTCTCTTCGGATCCAAACTTGAGTGTCTTCGGGAAGGGGGAATTCCTAATCACCCTACCTAACCCTTGAGATCTCAATTCCCCAGGACAACTAAATAGATTTCTTCCCGTAGTTTCACTCGGGAACAGTCAGATGTGAACAGCCAGCCACGTTTCACCTCTCACAAGAAAAAGTCACAATAACAGAGTTTTTCACAAACACAAATTCAATAGTTATTTAACAAACAGGAGATTCACAATTATCACTCAAACTAAACAACAAGCAAAAGACGCGAGACCGCTCCGCGTATTAAAATCAAACCGATATCGCCCTGGACAATGCAATGGCGACGCCATTCACGCTAGCAGTGTGAAAACCCCGAACGCCCTCTGGCGGCAGCAATGCGAAACGCCTGCGTTTAGTTTTACCCAATATATTACAAACAGTTTCCAAATATTTCCGCGGGACTTCTTTCGTGGGATGACGTGACTTTACAGGTCCAAAGTATAAACTGACGCCTTCAATATGAAGCCGGTACAAACACGCCGCTCTCGCCTTCGGCTCGTGTGATTAACTGACATTCTTGTTTAAGGACCCCCATTATACAACAATTGCATATAAATAACTATTATTTCGTCGATTGTAATTGCCGCAGCTTGGCATTATCATGAAAAGCACATTTTGGATAATGTATTATCCTTGATTTGCAGATATGGTGGTCGACCTTTCTTTTCGACTCTTGTTGGGTCTATGTACTTGAAGAAATATCATTTGAAATAAGCTGCGACTTTGTGCTTATTCTTGTGCAGAAATTGTAAAATAAAATATCTTTATTGCAGCGGATACGGAACCATTCCCTGACATCGCTGTGCCTCCTGTCACACCACCCGTTCTTCTCCACATTCCGAGAGTGCCTATTTATCCTAAAGAAGTTAATAGATGCGTGCAACGAGTCTTCCAGTCCACGGCGTGTCGGGGCGTCCAGACAAATATTTAGGTATCGTGATAAACTTTCGAACTATTTTTCCCAATTTATATTTATTTGTAGACAAAAATTTATTGAAATGACTATAATACAAGACACATCAAATGGCAGAAGTGCACAAACATTACATTGACGATTTTTATATCACGAGCATTCTTGCAGGGATACGGTTTGGTCGGTATTGACCGGGCAGGCATACGACAACACACCCACTATTGTTCTCCACGACGTGAAAGAGATAGAAACATGGATCCTGCGCCTGCTATCCGCGCCGGTGCCGGTGCCAGGCAAGACAAGGATAGAGCTAGAAGTGCTGTCGCCGACTGCTCACTCGCCTCTGTTGTTCGCGCTGCCCGATCATACGCGATTTGCACTTGTCGACTTCCCTCTGCATTTGCCTTTGGAACTTTTGGGTGAGTTTTTTTTTTATTTGGTCCACAAAACTGACGTGACACCGTAACACACACACTTAAAAAAACATTACAATATTAATTTAAAGTGTCAAATCTTCTTGATGTGAACAACATGCACACAAAAATATACATTTGTGCACTCTGAAAAACTAAAATTAAAACTAGGTAGGTAAGTACATATTTTAAAAAAATATTTAAAAAGTATTTTTATTTATGTATTTTACACAAACTTGTAACTTAATATCTAAATTTACTATTATTATTATTTGTAATTTAACTTTAAATAACTGTGAGCATATCAATGTGCATGCTGTGTTCGCTCCTAGAAGGCTGACAACTTGATTGATCTTAAATGTATCTCTATGAACATGTATGTTGCACAGCCAGTTGGCGAACCTAATAAATAAAAAAAAAAATTACAAAAATTTGGAACATTTCAAAAATTTTGGATTTTGAATGAAAAAAGAATATCTGTTTACATTACTAAGAATAGATCTTTTTATTAAATTGGCTGATGCACTAAATATGTCAAATTGAGAAGAGGACGTATTATATTTCGTAAAAAGAGACCTGTGGAAAAACCTGGACTGTATCCCTCATTGTAATAATTTAAATGTCGCCAACTTTACTATTGCTTTCAAATCTTCTTAAAATTACCATATTTCTCAGGCGTGGACACGTGCCTCAAAGTGCTAACTCTGATCCTACTGGAGAACAAAGTGGTCGTCCAATCCCGAGATTACAACGCATTATCGATGTCCGTCATGGCGCTGGTCGCTATGCTGTACCCTCTGGAGTACATGTTCCCGGCGATCCCATTACTGCCCAGTTGTATGAGCTGCGCAGAACAACTGCTATTGGCGCCGACGCCCTTCCTCATTGGGATACCGGCCACATTCCTACAATATAAGAAGAGTTTTAGGTATGTATGGCTTTTATTGATTTACTTTTATTTAGTAAGTGGAGCAAATATCCCCGCGGGAAAGAGACGTAATAATATTTTTGCTTTTCTCTTTGGTCTAATCTTCTAGATTACTGTACGTTATTGTGATGTCGGAGCCGCTTTTAAAATGGTTCATTTGATAGCTGTTTAGTGACCTGGTTAAACTGACGCCCGGAGTTGGAAGAATAAATTTCATTATACTGTACACTTGTACTGATAAAACTTATCACTTTGTAGATTACCTGACGACATATGGCTAGTGGATTTGGATGCAACGAAACTTATTTGTCCAACTGGAAGCGACCAAGACCTGCCACCTCTCCCCGAGCCAGAAGGTTCAATGCTCAAAAACCATCTGAAACAGGTATATATTTGCATCTCACTTCACAGCTTTCGTTCAGAGTGTTGTGTCTTCCAATCAATATATTTATCTCTATCGCATATCACTTACTCTTTTACACGCACTTGTGAGCGCATTGTTCTCGATGTCGCTACGCTGCTGTGTCAAGTGTATGCATTTTCAATTAAAGTATGACTTTCTAAATTACTGTGGTTCAGGGCAAGATAAATCAATATATTTGCGAAAATAATTACACTTGATATGCCATTATTTTCTCTTTATGTAATTACATGAAACTTAAAAAATTACAATGTAGTGTAAATTCAATTTGTTAACTAAGAATTATTTTCCAAAACTCTTTCATTTTAAAATTAAAAACTAATGCTTCGACATAACGAAAGTACAAATAGTAAATCCAATGCTAATACAATGAACTTCGGATATATTACTTCAGTCAGTACCACTTTGATATCACTTTATTAGAACACATTGCCACTGACATGAACAGTCCACGTTTTCAATTCCATTCCATCTTATTCAAACGATTCCTTTACAGATGTTCATTTATCTTGTCCTTTGACCTTTTACCATGGAACAATCTCGACTATATTTTTCACTAACATACTCCTCACTTCTTCCTCGACACTAGGCCATGCATCTCATGGGATACGCCGGAGCTGGTGTAAATATCTTCTCTTTTTTACATTGCACACTTTGACTCTGATCACACTGAACTTTGTGCCAGTAATAAATGTAATAATACGTATTTATGTAATGACTACCTTTCAAAATGCCTATTCATACATATTTATTGGCAAAATATAACAAGAATGTTGCAGCATTTGACCTATTATTTATGTTTCCGTTCATATTTCTGTTTTAGTATTCCGTAGTAAATAAGGATACAATATGTTTTAAATAAAATTAAAAAGAAAATAAAGAACGAATATTCGACCTTTAAATAAGGTAATATAACATTGCAAAAATAATACTAGGATCTCTCTAGCATATATGTTTACATTAGAGACTACAACTAGTCGCTGCGTGTTTTCATATAACCATTACACATTTTGAAAGGTAGCACATTTGGCTGAAATAAGTGTTGAATACAGAAAACTCTACACTACCAATATCATTTTCCATTAAATCCCTTCTGAATTCTTAGGTAGGTACATAAAGACACGATTTCAGTCATCTTATGCTATTGTGGCTGTGCTGGCATGGATTGACTTTGTGGTTGTGCTGCTGTATGAGATGTTGCTGTGAAATGTGTTTTTACAAATAAATATATTTATAATGGTGGTTACGCACTTGGTAATACAGATTACTTTTGCATAAAGTTATTTCGTCGTATTTAATTTGAAATCGTTTTGGTATAATGAGCCAAGTGTGTAAGGGCCTGTTTAACTAAGATTGTGTGATATTAAATTAAGTTTGAAATTGAAAAGTATTTAATAAGCTGAGTAGTGTAGTTTTTTTAGCGTGTACGAATATGCTATTTTATTATCTTATATATAGGTATAAAATAAGTAGTGGGTTTATTTATCAATGGGCATATATGGCTTTATTGCAGCCAAAAAGATATTTGTAAAAAGTACATATTTGTTTATATACTTATTTGGGACTGGGTAGGGTATTGTAGACGAGTAAATACCATGGAGGTAAGAAAAAATACATCAATGTTATTCTACCTTTACAATTACTTTCCTGTTTTTTAAGTATAAAGACTATTACTACTATATTAAGCTTACTAACAGAAGCTATTTTATAATATCAAAATCACTAATACTTATTTCGTTTTATCAATTCGTCAGGCTCTAAACAGTTTGACGAACACGACTGCGGAGCAAGCTTCGGCATTGCTGATGCCGTCCAGGCGGGACAGCGTCGGAGGAGCCACTTTGAAGTAAGTTTTATTTTATTTATATTAAAAATAGGTCACTCATGTGCTATATTGTTGGAATTGCGGAATATAGTTCCAGTTTAGCACGTGAGTGATCTGTTTCTAATATACCTCTAATGTATTTATTTAATGTTAGGTCTATTTTCTTTTTTAAAAGTTGCACTGTATTCATCACTTTCAACCATTCCATGTTCTCTTACCTTATCTTATTGACGGTGTCCATCTCTCACCTTTTTGATTTTATAAAACTAGCTTTTGATCTCGGCTTCGCCCGCGTATATTTAGTTTCACAATTTCTCATTTCCAAAATTCCTTTTTTAGTGTTCACTATACAAAGTACCTCTCTGCAAATTTTAAAGTTTCTAAGTTCAGCGGATTCGGCTCTGCGTTGATATTTCAGACAGTAATCAGATCTTAAAATTACGAAAATATCAATGTATTTTTTTGTTAAATCCCTTTACGACATTGAAATAAAATCTAATTTTTGCCATTTCGACTCGAGTTCATGATGATGATGACATTGAAGGGTGCAGCCCGCGTCGTTCCGGTCCGGCAGCTCGGGCGCGGCGTCAGCGCCACACAGCACGCCGGAGAGCCGCCGCGTGTCGCTGGGCGGCGCGGCCAGCGCGGGCCACACGCCGCAGCGGCTGTCGCTGGCCTCGCCGCAAGCGCAGCCCTTCAACCCGCTCATATACGGCAACGACGTCGACTCCGTGGACATCGCTACCCGCGTCGCCATGGTAACATTATATCTAGCTGCCGGAGAGCCGCCGCGTGTCGCTGGGCGGCGCGGCCAGCGCGGGCCACACGCCGCAGCGGCTGTCGCTGGCCTCGCCGCAAGCGCAGCCCTTCAACCCGCTCATATACGGCAACGACGTCGACTCCGTGGACATCGCTACCCGCGTCGCCATGGTAACATTATATCTAGCTGCCGGAGAGCCGCCGCGTGTCGCTGGGCGGCGCGGCCAGCGCGGGCCACACGCCGCAGCGGCTGTCGCTGGCCTCGCCGCAAGCGCAGCCCTTCAACCCGCTCATATACGGCAACGACGTCGACTCCGTGGACATCGCTACCCGCGTCGCCATGGTAACATTACAAATGAAAAGTATTCAATTTGTCTACTCGTGTATCATTCATCGAAATCCGTCTAGTGGATTTTGCGTGATTGAGTAACAAAACACACAGCCAAACTTTCGCATTTATAATTAGCTTCCATTCCGACTGAGATAAAGATCTGTTACTAGCTCTTGCCCGGCGCTTCGCTCGCGTAAATTATACATCAAAATCTTTCTCGTCATCCACCTCGTTCATTGGTGAAAATACGTTAAGTAGTTTTTTAGTTTATCTCGAGCAGACAGACAGACGCGGCGAGATGACTCTATTTTATAATTTGTAAGGATATATTTATAATTTTGGCTTGTTTCAGGTCCGCTTCTTCAACTCCCAAAACATCCTGGCTAACTTCATGGAGCACACGAGAACGCTGCGTCTGTACCCGCGGCCCGTGGTGGCGTTTCAGATCAACAGCTTCCTGCGCTCGCGCCCTAGGACTACATCCTTCCTCAATAAGTTCGCGAGAACCCAGGTAACGCTACTTTATGAGTATGTGTGCTTTAAGTCTTTGCTCAGCAGTACTACAATTTTGCGAGAAAAAAAACCTAATAATAACTTAACAATAAAAAACCTGAAAATAGTGCTATCTAGTGAAAAATCTCCATGAACAGCCCTTCGCGTTCACCTTACGTGTTGAAATTTTTTGTAGACAAAAATTAAAGGGGGTTGGCTCGGAGGAGCTCGTAAGCCCAGTGGGTTAAGCAACTTTTGTAATGGTTGATGACAAGATGGGTGACCAAAAGTGTCTTGACCCCTTCCGTGCTTTCCCGGCTGTATTCACAGTCGTAATACCTAGCAATCCGCGTTGGGCCGTGATGAGTCATGGCCCGACCCATCCCATCACTCCTTTATCCATCCATTACGAAAGCCAATGCCCCAGCAGTGGATACAATAAAAATGTCTGATGATGACGATAACATTTTTACTGTTCAGGCTGTAGAGTTCCTAGCGGAATGGTCGCTGACACCCTGCAACGTGGCGTTCCTTCGAGTGCAAACCGGGGTGTTCGACCCGCGGCAGATCGGGGACAAGCCCAAGTGGTTCGCGGACTCCTTGCAGCCCATCCGCTTTGCCGTGTGGGATGACGGCAGCTCACTCAATGGAGCGCTGCGGCAGCTGCAGCGGCACGAGAACCAACCCACAGGTAATATAGGATTGACAAGCCCAAGTGGTTCGCGGACTCCTTGCAGCCCATCCGCTTTGCCGTGTGGGATGACGGCAGCTCACTCAATGGAGCGCTGCGGCAGCTGCAGCGGCATGAGAACCAACCCACAGGTAAGATAGGGTGAGCTGGGGACTCCACGAAGAAGTAATCAGGTCGATCTATACGGCAGTTATAGTCCCGGTAATAACATATGCTGCGGCGGTGTGGACACCGGCAGTCGGAAAGCTTGACGTGCAAAAAGGCTGAACATAGTGCAGAGGGGATTCGCGCAGAAGATGTGCAGGTCGTACAGGACGGTGTCCCTCAATGCCGCCCTAGTACTGGCGGGTGTCCTCCCCTGGACCTCAAGGTGCGGGAAGCAGTCGCCTTATATGAGGCCAGGAGAGGGATACCCGTCCGGATGCTGGGCAACAGAGAGGTAAAGCAGAGGGCAAAATATGCGGATTCGCCTCACCCCGCGGAAACTATGACGATACAGTTTCAATGCCTGGAAAACCAGGACGACATCGACGCAAACAGCTCCCAACAAGTCAGGATATATACCGACGGTATAGTAAGATAGAGGAGAAGGTGGAAGCGGCCCTCTCTATCTGGATCGGAGACACTGAAGCGAGAACGCGGAAGTTATCCCTACCGTCGTATAGCACGGTGTACCAGGCAGAACTGTACGCCATAAGTGAGGCGGCAAAATTTGCCCTCAAGGGTAGCCAGGTGACGTACGGCATCTTCAGCGACTCCCGCTCTGAAACGGTACAACTAGAAACGGTAACAAACAGCGGCACCACTCACCCCCTAGCACTAGAGACCCGAGACCACATAAAGCAGTGCCAAAAACAGCATAAAACCCTGAGTCTTTATTGGATAAAAGCGCACGCAGGTCTCAGGGGTATGAAAGGGACGATGAGCTGGCAAAGGAGGCAGCGCTGCACGCCAAGCGCAAACCCGATTATGACCCATGTCCGGTTTCGTTCGTCAAGCGACAGATCAGGAATCAGTCGCTTGAGGAATGGAACCGGAGGTACGTCACGGGAGAGACGGCCGGCACCACTAAGGTGTTCTTCCCGGATGCCACTGCAGCATATAAAGTGGTAAGGCAGCTGCAACCGAAAGCGGTGCTCACGCAAGTTTTGACAGGGCACGGTGTGTGCAGAGCAACTACGCTCTGCTGCCAGAAAATGTGGCAGCGAGAATCCGGACAAACGAAGCGGCGGGAAGAATTCTGTACCGAAACTTCACCGGGAAAAAACCACCGGTAAAAATAAGTACCGGGAAGAAATCTCCACGCGGCACCACGTTTGCCCGACTAAAACCTAACTAACTTAACGCAGTCTGCTACCACCGTAGCTTATGAAGGGAGCTACAGGGCCCTATATGATAACCTAACCTATAAATTAATTACACTTAAAAAACACTTACCAAGCTAAATCTTCTTTCTCTTCGGATCCAAACTTGAGTGTCTTCGGGAAGGGGGAATTCCTAATCACCCTACCTAACCCTTGAGATCTCAATTCCCCAGGACAACTAAATAGATTTCTTCCCGTAGTTTCACTCGGGAACAGCCAGATGTGGACAGCCAGCCACGTTTCACCTCTCACAAGAAAAAGTCACAATAACAGAGTTTTTCACAAACACAAATTCAATAGTTATTTAACAAACAGGAAATTCACAATTATCACTCAAACTAAACAACAAGCAAAAGACGCGAGACCGCTCCGCGTATTAAAATCAAACCGATATCGCCCTGGACAATGCAATGGCGACCGTCCGCGAGCCATTCGCACGAGCAATGTGAAAACCCCGAACGCCCTCTGGCGGCAGCAATGCGAAACGCCTGCGTTTAGTTTTACCCAATATATTACAAACATCCCCCCGTCCCGGTCTGAGAAGCAGACCGCTAGCTTACTCTACGGGAAGGCGGGCGAGAGAGGTCACACCTCTCCTTAAAATCGAACCGTCGACCAACACCTCAGCCACACGCGGAGTGCCATCTCCGCCAAGAATCAAACGTAATATGCGAGCTCGTCGCCAAAGCAATGAGGGCAAATTTGCCTCTTTTAACAATACTAAATCACCCTCCCTGGGAGGCTCAGTCCTGTCTGTCCACTTCACTCTTTGCTGCAGCAAATGCAAATATTCAAGCGACCAGCGACGCCAAAAGTCCTGGCTCATTTGCTGCAACATTTGAAAACGCGACAACCGATATACGCGTTCATCCTTCCACGGGTATTCGGGCAGGGCATTCAACGGCCCTCCCACCAAAAAATGACCAGGGGTGAGAGCTTCCAAGTCATTTGGATCTGGAGATAGCGGACAGAGAGGACGAGAGTTGAGGACCGCCTCAACTTTACAAAACACTGTGGCCAACTCTTCAAAAGTTAGAGCCGTTTCTCCGATAATGCGGCGGAGGTGGGTCTTTGCGGATTTCACAGCCGCTTCAAAAATCCCTCCCCAATGGGGGCAACTTGGGGGACTAAACTTCCAGGTTATTCCCCTTTGGGCAGCAATTTGACTTAAACTAGTACAATTTTTATCAATAAACACAGAAACATCCTTAAGATAATTTACAGTTCCCTTATAGTTTGTGCCATTATCCGACCTAATAAGGGAAGGTAGACCTCGACGCGAAACAAAGCGATCCAACGCGGCGACGAAGGCCTCCGTAGTCAGAGCTGATACCACCTCCAAATGGACAGCCTTGGTGGCCAAACAAACAAATACACACAAATAGCCCTTCACAATACGGGCATTACGAAAGGGAGAAGCCTTGATCGAAAAGGGACCGGCAAAATCGGTTCCAACGCCGTCAAACGGTCTCGAAGGTCGGATTCGATCAGCGGGCAAATCACCCATCTGTGGTTGCATCGTGGATGCCTTCAACCTATAACATGCAATACATCGAAACAGGACACTACGGATTGCTCTTCGGGCAGACAAAATCCAAAATTCGCGTTGCAAAATAGCCAACAAAGCATTGCACCCAGCATGGGCGTTACGAATGTGTCGATCAGACACCAAAAGCTGCACCAAGGGTCCGCCCTTGGGCAACAACAGAGGATGGCGAGTCTCATATGGAAGATCCGCCTTCCGGAGCCTGCCTCCAACCCGAAGAAGCCCATCCGAGTCGATGTACGGGTTCAAACGAGCGACCGCGCCCTTCAACTTAGCGCGTCCGTCGCGCAAAATACGAAGCTCTGACTCAAACCGTCCGGTCTGCACGACACGGACCCAATGCAACAATGCGCTCCGGCGCTCTTCTGCACCTGCAATCGGCTCCAACCGCTTTGCCTGTGGGTTTCTACAATTATGTATGAAACGCTTAATCCAACTGGTGACACCCAGAAGCTTATCCAAGCTGCTATACCGAGCAAGTAGCCAATCCGGCTCCGACGTCGTCTCAGCGACTACAGCATGTACACGGAGCCCAGTCAAACTCAAAGAAGTAACATCTGTCTGACAGACAGGCCAAGATGTTTCTGATCCCATCAGCCACTCTGGACCCCACCAGAGCGGGTGTGACACCAATTCTGGTGCCGTACAACCTCGGGAAGCACAGTCCGCTGGGTTAAGCTCTCCCGGCACATGTCTCCATGTTATATCGATTCCGATATTCTGGATTTGGGAAACCCGATTTCCCACAAAAACCTCCAAGGTATGTGGGGCCGCGCGCAACCATGCAAGCGCGACCTGGCTATCCGACCAGGCGAAGATGTCCCGTATCTCGACCGTGGCCGCCAGCTCACATGCAACGTGATGCAACAATTTAGAGAGAAGGTGAGCTCCACTCAACTCAAGCTTGGGAATAGTCAGCCTAGTCCTGATGGGGGCGACCTTGCTCTTCCCTAACAAAAGCGAGACATTGACCCGGCCATCGGCGTCAACTGTCCGCATATAGACTGACGCGGCATAGCCTCGCTCCGACGCGTCACAAAAGCCATGCAGGCTGGCTCGATATTTCCCGGGTGGCAATATTCGACGAGGCAAGGCAATCCGATTGACTTCCTTAATCGATGAAAACAACTCGAGCCAATCATCCAATGGAGAGCCAAACAGCGGCTCGTCCCACGAGACGCCCAAAGTCCAAAGTCTCTGAAGAAGACACTTCGCAGAGAATATCACTGGACTGATCCAACCGCTTGGATCAAACATACGAGCTATTACGGACAACACCGTTCTCTTAGTCCAGACTTTTGGTATTTCCAAGTCCACTTGGAAGGTAAAAATATCGGTTAGCGGCTGGTACTGCATGCCCAGCACCGCTATCCTGTTGGGATCATCCACATCCTCAAACAGGTGAGGGTTCTGTTGGTGATCCTCCGGGATCCCTTCTAGAACTTTAGGCTCATTAGACAACCACTTACGTAGCTCGTAGCCACCCGTTTTCAATATTTCAATCAATTCATCCCGCAGTAGGAGGGCCTCCTCAATACTTTGGGCTCCGGTGCACACGTCATCAACATACAAGTCACGTGACAGCACGGAAGCCCCACGTGGAAAGCGGATCCGTTCCCGCTCTGCCAATTCAAGCAATGATCTGATGGCGATATAGGGACTAGATTTCAAACCATACGTGTTTGTGTTGAGTTCATACACCGTCACAGGATCCTCAGGGCGCTCACGCCAGAGTATCAACTGGAATCGCCTGTCCTCAGGATGTATGACTGTCTGGCGGAACATCATCCGGATGTCCGCACCAAAAACCACTTGATGTCTTCTAAAGTTCAAGATGATGTCAATTATGTCCCTATGCAATTTGGGACCCGAATGCAAACACAGATTCAACGAAACCCCGTTCGAGGTGGGTGCGGACCCATCAAAGACAGTCCGCAACTTGCCCGTTGAGGCCTTCACCACCGCGTGGTGGGGCAAAAAATAATGCTCAGTTGAGCTCCAATCAACTCGAGCCGGAGACATGTGACCCAAATCCTCGTACTCGCGCATAAATTCAATATATTTATCGCGAAGTACGTGGTCACGCTGCATGCGTCGCTCCATGGACAGCAGTCGTTTCTCCGCAAGCGCCCTACTTTGCCCTAGGCTAGGACGAGAGGCAACAAAGGGTAACCTAGTTACAAACCGACCGGAGGGCAACCTCTCCGTGGTTGATCGAAAAAGGGCTTCGCACTCAGCGTGTTCCGGATCCATCCTGGAACTCATAGGTGGCTCCTCCACCTCCCAAAACCTTTGCATGGTCTTGGCCAAGGACGCAGATGCGACAACCGGTGGCTCCTCCGCGGTGCCATTATCAAACACAGGGCCCATCAGGGCAAAACCAAAAATCGTAGACACTGCCATCAGTGAAGACGAACCCAGAGCCTTCTGTGTACCCAACAAAATCCAACCCAATACGTCCGAGCCCAGGAGCAAGTCCACTGGGCCGGGATGAAAGACAAAGGGGTCGGCCAAATCCAGACCCGAAACCAAAGACAACACACCCGGCGGTATGTCTGTCGAGGGGTGCCAACCCGCAATGGTATCCATTACCATAGCCGAAGTCGTGATCCTCATTGTGGAGGACTTCAGCGAAGAAAAGGTGACAAGTGTCTGGCCCGTCAGACACTTCACTTGTATGCCACCAACTCCAAGAAGTGGCACAGGCGAGTCTTCCACGACTAAACCTAACTGGCGTGCCACTCGAGTGGTAACCAAACTGCTTTGAGCCCCTGAGTCCAACAGAGCTCTCAAATTAATGGCTTCCCCCCTACGACCCCATACGCGGACCACCGCGGTAGGGAGCAGAACCGTCCGCGGCTCTGTCCCAGCAAGGGAGCAAGCTAGTTACGGGCTCCCCACTCTCTCCAAACCAGGGGCGCGCCACTGACCCGGATAATATGGCGGGCGAGTGCACATCCCCATCTGAGGGGGGCATAACCCGCGGCCCGGCCATACATATGGTACGGCGGGTGGTACTCCAGCCGTGGGTACTCGTGCAGCGGCGGAGAAAACCGCTGCGGCTGCATGTGTTGGGTATTGGTAACCCGCGTGGAGGGGGTGTCCCCACTCTCACGTCCGATCTAGGGCCCCCGCCCATGGGGCCCTATCCGGGGCCTGGCCAGCTACATACTGGCCATGACCTTGGGGCGCGTGGTCCCGGTCCGCCAAGACCCGCGCAGGTACGCGACCCCCTCCCGAGGGGGTGCGACGAGCGAAGCCGCGTCCTCCGTCCGGTGGTGGAGGGCTTCGCGCAGGAGCGCCCCCGCCCATAGGGGACCCCTGCCTCAACATCCGGGTGCCATCCCCGTTGCGGTTCATGCAAAGCATCGCGTGGTGCCGCCCACGGCATGCACTGCATGGTATGGCACTGGGACAGTCACGTGCATAGTGACCGCCCAAACAATAAAAGCAAAGTTCATGCCGCTTTGCCATGCGGCGCCTATCTTGTACTGGCAGTCTCTGCCAGTCCCTGCATTGCAGCAGGCTGTGGCCCATCCGGCCACATTGCAGGCAGTCCGCGTCCCCCGCGACTGCTGCCGTGTGTGCAACCCGCACACCAGCTCCACGCGGTGGCGGTTGCCGTCCCTGTGGGGGCTTCCCTCGCCATGAGGGTTCCAAGGGCCTACGTTCAGGCGCTCTGGATGGCGCTGAGTCCGTCATGGTATTCTCAGCAGCCCGTGCCTCAAACTCCAAAAACTTCACCAAGTCAGTGAATGTTGGTAGGGTGGTGCTATCCCGCTCCGCATTTTCGCGCTCAAACCGCGAGCGGATGTCATTGGGCAATTTGCCCAATACAATGTGCACCAACAAAAAAGACCATTGGTCCACCGGCAGCCCCAGTGTGCGGAGCGCGTTACAGGCCACTGTAACGGGCGTGAGCAACTGCAGGCGCAACTGTGCCCTGTTGGCCACCTTGGGCAGGGCCATCAACTGTGCGGCGTGCGCATCCGCTAACAAACGTAAGTTTTTGGTAGCGGGAGTTCAATAACTCCCAAGCCGTATCGTACTGGTCGTCCTCCACCCGGAGGTGCTGGATGAGCGACCGCGCTTCATCCTCAAGAGTGGAGAGGAGGTAGGCCATCTTCTGGGCCTTCGACAAATCCTGTCGTGCTACGACCAGGGACTCAAACATATTTTTATATGCTACCCACTCCTCCATCCTACCCCCAAAGTGGGACAGCTGAAGGGTGGGGAGGCCGACCAGTAACCGCTGGTCCTTCCTGTCTAACAGGTGTGCGAGGGGCTGGTCCGCCAGCCTGTCTCGCCCTTATTGCGGTCACCGCCTCCGCGATATCATCGTGCAGACTCAGGATCTGGTCCATGTCCGCCATGTGACCTGCGTAGGCCTCCGGGGTAAGATCGGCTTCGGTAAGCGCCGCCATGGCCGCTTCCGCGCTAATCAATCGTGAGTGGAGGTGATCCGCTCTTAGCAGTATGGCGCCCTCCCTGTCCTTCCGGGACAGGAGTCCTCAACCGTCACAAACCATCTCAATTCGTTGGCGAGTGTCGCCCTAGCATTGGAGGCCTTCGCCATCGCGTCAAGTCACAAACAAAAAATAACAAAAGGTAAATAAAAAACAACAAAATCAAGCAACTACACGAAGAACCGCGGTAGGTATGAGAATGGCACAAGCCCGGAACGCACGGTACAAACCGCAAACAAATACAAAAAAGGTTACAAATATTCTTATACAAACAAACTAAGAAAAATCTAATAATTTTTACAAACAATTAATTATTTTTTACAAACGAACAAATAGAGGGTAGATAAACTACGCTCTGCTACCAGAAAATGTGCAGAGCAACTACGCTCTGCTGCCAGAAAATGTGGCAGCGAGAATCCGGACAAACGAAGCGGCGGGAAGAATTCTGTACCGAAACTTCACCGGGAAAAAACCACCGGTAAAAATAAGTACCGGGAAGAAATCTCCACGCGGCACCACGTTTGCCCGACTAAAACCTAACTAACTTAACGCAGTCTGCTACCACCGTAGCTTATGAAGGGAGCTACAGGGCCCTATATGATAACCTAACCTATAAATTAATTACACTTAAAAAACACTTACCAAGCTAAATCTTCTTTCTCTTCGGATCCAAACTTGAGTGTCTTCGGGAAGGGGGAATTCCTAATCACCCTACCTAACCCTTGAGATCTCAATTCCCCAGGACAACTAAATAGATTTCTTCCCGTAGTTTCACTCGGGAACAGCCAGATGTGGACAGCCAGCCACGTTTCACCTCTCACAAGAAAAAGTCACAATAACAGAGTTTTTCACAAACACAAATTCAATAGTTATTTAACAAACAGGAAATTCACAATTATCACTCAAACTAAACAACAAGCAAAAGACGCGAGACCGCTCCGCGTATTAAAATCAAACCGATATCGCCCTGGACAATGCAATGGCGACCGTCCGCGAGCCATTCGCACGAGCAATGTGAAAACCCCGAACGCCCTCTGGCGGCAGCAATGCGAAACGCCTGCGTTTAGTTTTACCCAATATATTACAAACACGGTGGATTCTCAGAGTACCTGCATAGATTCAAGCTCAAGGAGAGTCCATCGTGCATCTGCGATGATGCAACAGAGGAAACTCTGTTGCACCTAATATTGGACTGCCCTGTCCACGGCAGGGAAAGATATGACATGGAGCAGGAGCTGGGCAAAAAGTTGTTGAAGGAAGAAATTAAAGATATTATGGTAAACGAAAGGGAAAGAGGATTATTTTTGAAATTTTGTATGGGGATAGTAGAAGCTGTGAGGGGAGGAACAAAAGTTAGAGCTGTACTAAAAGTAAATAAATGTATACAATATATATAAGTAAATTATTGTCAATTTTGTACTTGATAAAAAAGAAGTTAAATCAGTTAAAAAATTCATAATTAGAAATCAAAAAACTCTGTCCACTGATAGAGTAGACTACGTAATCAAAAAAAAAAATAGGGTTGTTAGTTTGACCACGATCTCTTGGCGCGTGAGTGAGGGCGCCACTTACGCTTTAACTAAGAAATTTTGATAGCTTAGACATTAGTTCGCTTTCCTACCACGCGCCAAAAGATCATGGTCGCACTTTAACTTTATATCCTGCTTTATTAAAGGTGCAATATTTATTTGTAAACTAGCTGACTCCCGTGGTAATTTCAAGATTCTATACAGCCGTTCTCATGAATGTGCCTTCATGAATTAAACTCTCCTAAAGCTTTATTATATTAGCATAGATTTGTCTTAATTATGAAAGGATCAAAGGTTTTTGAAATTTTTGTATCAAAACTTGAAAACGTGCGGTTCATGCATATCTGCCGTGTTCGCTCGTAGTAGGTTGTTATAATTGTTTGAAATTGTATCTTTGTTTATTGTGTACCTTGTAGCAACCAGTTTGCGAACCAATAAATAAAAAAAATAAAAAAAACTAAACCTGACCATGATCAGCGAACTGATTATTTTTATTGTACACATCTTCACTATGATGTATGATTTTTACATGCAAGCATAAATTAACATTTTCATTTTTTTCTTTGAATGGCAGATGAGAGCGGTTCGGATTCCGAAGCTGCAGAAAGCACAAGTTCTTCTTACTCGTCCCTCAGCGACTTTGTGTCAGAAATGGTTTCGTCTGACTTATCGCCAGGTAAGATAGCCAATTGGTGCCCTCATTTTATTTATTTATTTAATTCTTACATGCACATATCATAACAGGTACACCCAATGTGATAGTGTAGAAATTGCAATAGTTACCTTGCATTTAGTTCTAATAACTTACAACATATAAAGCCAAATATAACTCTTAATGTTCAATTTCAACTGTTATTGTAATAAATTGTCCAAAATACAAAATCCACCAGTTATTTAACTTAGAACTTTTATCTACAAGTGTTGAATAACTCTCTGAGTGAAACTTATTTTGTTATTTTTAGGTGGCAACCAACATCAGCAACACGTGATTGGGGAAACATACAGCGCTGTAGTGCAAGTTCCAATGACTTTGTCCTCGTCCTTGGATCCTAAAACGGTAAACTTATCTACGCAAAAGGTTTCATATTGTTATGTTTTCAGTTCAACGTTTTCAAATGGCATGCGATTTTCTTAAATCAAGGCATTCAGTGTCAGTTGAATTTAATTTTGAACAGCTGTGTGAACGTTTACTAGCACAAGTAACCCAATGTTTACATTAAAATCTTAAATCTAAAATTAAAATATTGCAAAGGAACACAGATTTTGATAACTGCACTGCAGTGAAGATCGTGATCTACTATATTAGAAATTCGAAACTTTACCATGAGTAGATGATAGATTGTGCCTCTATTATATAGACAACATTCAACTTTCAACATTCAAAATCTTTTTTAGATACATATAATTTAAAAAAAGCAATGTTAATCTGTCAAAGTCACGTCGTCGATATAAAGTCCAGTTCCCGGTGCAGGTGTACTCGCCGCCTTCGTCTCTAGTGTTCGGAGGCTCGGAGCCGCCACAGCGCTCGACCTCGCCCTCACCCTCGGCCTCCAGCTCTGACCGCAGCGAGTTGTCGGATGACGAACCACCAGCCTTGGCTCGCCCTCACGACCGTGCGCCGCCTGTCAAGAAGAGCGTAAGTTTATAAAGTCCAGTTCCCGGTGCAGGTGTACTCGCCGCCTTCGTCTCTAATGTTTGGAGGCTCTGAACCGCCACAGCGCTCGACCTCGCCCTGTCAGCCTTGGCTCGCCCTTACGACCGTGCGCCGCCCGTCAAGAAAAGCGTAAGATTTCTCTTAATGTATACTGGCGAACGACGAGTCAAATCAAGACAATTTTTCACATTGAAATCGTAAATTGAACCGCACATCGCACTAGCTATGTCTGTGTGCATTTTCAAGTGTGGCTATAACTGTAAATCACTTTAGAACCACTGTTGCAATAATCGCCTGTGAATTAAATACTGTAACTAATATTAGAAATTCGAAATTTTAACATGAGTAGATGATAGATTGTGCTTCTTTTATATAGACAACGTTCATTTGAAATCTTTGTAGATACCAAAATTGGCAGATTTTTATCTATGTGCTCTGTCGTCATGGGACGCCCAGCAGACGTAAATAATCATCTGTGCTACAAAATCAAAATTTAAACTTATTTATTGTCATACAACTGAGCATCGACTGCACGACGATCACACCAACTTCCGTCAAGGCATTCGAATTTTGAACACTGCCAAGTCACGCCAATAGTTGTATTTACATAAAAAATCTGACCAAACCAACCAAAAAGTGAGTTTACATGAATGTCAGATTCGTAAAATCAAACGTAGTACGTATACATATATAAAATCACGACCACACGCTTCGGCATTATCTGGTATAAAATATTTACAGCAATAACAGATTGTAAAATCAATCGTAGTATACATAAAATCACGACCCCACGCTTCGGCATTATCTGGTAGCAAGATTTACAGCAATGACAGATTGTAAAATCAAACGTAGTTTGTGTGTTTGTAAACTCTTTATTGCACATACACACAAGAAACATACAAAACATAGTAAAACAAAGAGAGAAAAGAGAGGCGTATAATGGCGGACTTATCCCAAAAAGGGATTTCTTCGTATACATACGTATTTCGTAGTATACATAAAGTCACGACAACACGCTTCAGCATTATCTGGTATCAATATTTACAGCAATAACAGATTATAAAATCGCAACCACACGCTTCGGCACTTTATAGCTAGATGTAGCAACAGCCAATGAATGTGTAGGACACGGACAGCGGCAGTTTCGGGCGCGAGTCGGACTCGAACTCCACGACCACGCCGCGCACGGTGGTGAGCCGCCGCCAGCAGGACAGCAGCGCCAGCGACTCTGAGCGGGCGCTCACGCCTTCGCATAGGACACAGCACGCTAAGGTATGGTGAGCTTTGTAAGTGCACTCGGAATCTGCAAGGCATTATCTATACATATAATAAAACAGTAAAAATATTTTGTCTGTACATTTAATATTTTTGACTGAAATGGATAGAGGGAGACCTAAAAAGAACAATAGAAAGCAAAAAAAATTTTTTGGAATTTCTTGTCTGTCTGTCTGTCTGTCTGTTGTCTGTCTGTCTGTCTGTCTGTATGTATGTATGTACGCGTTTCACGCAAAAACTACTGGACGGATTTGAATGAAACTTTTTTGTTGTATAGCTATTAAACCTGGGCACAACATATAGGCTATAATTCATTTTGAAAACTGGAACACCTGATGAAGAACCATAACGGAACAGCTAAACTATAAGTAATATGGAAATGGTGCCTTAACAAAAATCGTTCAACCTGATGAGCATTTTCTGCCGACGTATAAAAATTGAAGATCTGGAACATCTGATGAAAAGCTCCAAGAGACCAGCTACACTATAACATAATATATGGAAATGGCGCCTTAGCAAAAATCGTTCAACCTGATGAGCATTTTCTGCTGACGTATAAAAATTGAAGATCTGGAACATCTGATGAAAAGCTCCAAGAGAGATTTTTATCTAAGCGAAACTCACGCAGGCGAAGCCGCGGGCGACAGCTAGTTATCAATAAATAATTATAATAAAGTATATTTAAAAAAGGTAAACATAATAGGGTATTTGACAATGTTTTTTTTATTTTATTTTTGGAAAGATCATGTAAAAGTATAATAACAAACTGTTTTTATTTTTTTAAATTTCGACCTAATTATCAAGTTATATCAAATTAAAAGTACTAAAAAATCCGATGCCCCGAAAAAATCCGATCACTTCTTGTCAGTTCACGAAACAGACCCGAGCTCCAGACCCGCGCGAGGGAAAGGCGCACCGTGTAGGGAAAACACGTGTGACATCACCGGGTTGATCAGAAGTTTTCGGTAACTGGTCGGCGTATTTCGTAACTATGAATTTTCAATTTCAAATAACTAGGTAATTAAATCGAAAATAAAACAGTTTGTTATAAAACTTGTATATGATCTTTCCATTTATTCAAAAATATGTTGAAAAATTACACCTTGTCGAATACTCTATTCATGTAATATTGACAGATGAATTAAAAAGTTTTGAGCAACGGCCAGGAATGAACTTTCACACAAATTTTCTGGCCTAGGCTAGTAAAGTACCTTATGCATGAACCAGGTGTTACAAACTTCCTGTCTACTTTTTACTACAATAATGCCTACATTTCCGAGCATGTTGTCATTTGCCTATGTTCTCTCTCTCTCAGCCTAAAGACGTCCACTGCTGAACAAAGGCCTCCCCCAAGGATTTTATCCGTGGGGGGTTTTTTTTTTTATTGTTTTTTATCAGCATTTGCCTATGTACTTAGTAGTAAATATGCGAGCGTTATATGAAGTGTCCGGGGTGTGCGGTACTTTATATCACAATTTGTTACCGGTAACAAACCCTAATTTGTACATCCTCAGAGCGCGAGCAGCGGCGTGTCCCGCCAAGAGTCGCAGACGTCACTGCTGGAGCAGTTCGCGGCGCAGGCCAAGGAGCTCGTCAGGGAAACCACCAGGCAGAGCAGTCAGGAAGGCTTGCTTGCACATATGGATAAGGTGAGTTGTCACATGGTATTTTTAACCCCCAACGTAAAATGAGGGGTGTTATAAGATGTGTCCGTTTATGTATTAGTATATCTTGATTTTCGTTTAGTTTTTTTTTGTTTGAAAGATGAAATCAGATTAGCCGTTTAAGATTAATCAGCATTTTTTTCAACGTGCTGTAGGGGTTCTTTTTATAGCTGGAAACGAAGAGCGAGGAAGTATCGGACTCGATGTCAATATTTTTGTCATTAAAAGTATTAAAACCATTTAACCTATCGCAATAACGGCGATAAAATATATTACTCTTTTATTGATGTATATGGCCTCCAAACAGTTCATTGTGGGATTAAGTTATTGATACTGGCTTCAAGTTCCTTTGTAATAATAAAGCTGTGTAGATTTTACCTAATTTGTTTTCCGTTTTAAAATTGTATCAACGTTATTTTTTCCTCAATTTTATGGATCAAAGAAAGGAAAAGTGACAGATGGCGAAGAGAAGAAAATGTTTGCTCCTTTTGGTCAGGTATTACAACCGTTGCAACACGAGTGATGTGTGATGCTATCCAGCCACGGACACTGTAGCGCTATGCATACTACGTAGAGCTAAATAGTATAGTTACAATTACTTATAACGATTTGCTTTACATATAATAAGAAAAAAACAAATTCTGCGTGATCACTACAACGGGTCTAAATGACCTACAAGACCTTAAATTTACTTTGACTTTTCAAGGTTTGCTGCGATGATTATGTAGTATGGCTTACTAGTTAAATTGATCATTAATTAAATGACCAATTTCTTTTACAGTTACTTTTAGTTACTACACATCATTTCTTACCCGTTGTCCTACTGGTAGGACCAAGGGCAAAACTACATTTCGCAAACTTCAGCCTTAAAATTAACATTATGTTATATCTAGCACAAATGCATGTAGAATCAAGTTAGTTCATATAGTTATTCATCTCTTCCTACTTTATTTTTGCACGAGAATTGACGAAAAATTATCCGTGTCCGTGAGTAAGGAACTAAAAAAAGGTATTTTTATCAATAGTTTACGCTGCACGCCAAAAAAGCGGCAGAAGAAGCTTCTAAAAGTATGCAAGAAGCGTCAAAATCCGCTTTGGAAGCCAGCAAGACAGCGACCGCGGTCAGCAAGAACACCTTTGAAGATCTCACCTACGTCAGCAAGTCTACCTTTGGAGACCTCACCAAGAGCGCGAAAGAGGTTGCTGCTAAGAAAGGACTTTTAATCAAGGTTTGTATTATTTTAAATCCCGTTTTTCCCACTGCTCAACTGTAAGTGCTCAACTGCGAATAGTTGAGCAGTGGGGACCCCCGAATGTTCCCCAATGCTCACGCTCAGGTCCCCCTCAATACTCAACCAATCTGATCAACTAGTACTTAATGCTTTAAATTGTACTTATACTAGCTCCCCAAAGACACCTTTTAGAAATATAGAAATATGTATATTTGAGTTTGGTTAATAATAATAGTACATTACTGCAGAGGCCGGGAAGTCAGAATTTGTTGGACGAGTAGGTTTATAATATAATAATTACGAGTCCAGCAAATTCTAGTTCCCGCTGAGGCATGTATATTGCTTTTCTCAATAAATGTGAGGAAATAAAGAAATAAGAAATTAATCTATACATATAATAAAACAGTAAAAATATTTTGTCTGTACATTTAATATTTTTGACTGAAATGGATAGAGGGAGACCTAAAAAGAACAATAGAAAGCAAAAAAAAATTTTTGGAATTTCTTGTCTGTCTGTCTGTATGTACGCGTTTCACGCAAAAACTACTGGACGGATTTGAATGAAACTTTTTTTGTTGTATAGCTATTAAGCCTGGGCAACATATAGGCTATAATTCATTTTGAAAACTGGAACACCTGATGAAGAACCATAACAGAACAGCTAAACTATAAGTAATATAGAAATGGTGCCTTAACAAAAATCGTTTAACCTGATGAGCATTTTCTGCTGACGTATAAAAATTGAAGATCTGGAACATCTGATGAAAAGCTCCAAGAGACCAGCTACACTATAACATATATGGAAATGGCGCCTTAGCAAAAATCGTTCAACCTGATGAGCATTTTCTGCTGACGTATAAAAATTGAAGATCTGGAACATCTGATGAAAGCTCCAAGAGACCAGCTACACTATAACATATATGGAAATGGCGCCTTAGCAAAAACAGTTCGACCTGATGAGCATTTTCTGCTGACGTATAAAAATTGAAGATCTGGAACATCTGATAAATAACTTCAAGAGACCAGCTACACTATAACATATACGGAAATAGCGCCTTAGCATAACTTGGTTAATCTGATGGGCATTTGAGGAGATTTCTTTCAATAATCTTTCTTTCTTTTGATTCGATGGAGAGGATTTTTGTAATACTATAAATTAAAAAATGTACAAAAAGAGATGCAAATAAATAAATGAATAAAAAAATTATAAATAATGTCGGTAATATTTGTTATACTCGGACATTTTTAAATATTTAATTGTCAATTAGTGACAAGGAAACTTAGCCCATACAGCCCAGTCATATTTTACGCAAAAAATGTAGCATAGATTTTGTTTTTTTTACTCTCACAACGAAAAATCATTAATATCACAGACTTAAATACTCTTAATATAAAAAAAAAATCTGTGATTAATATGCTCGAAGAATGCATTTTTTTTTTTATGACGGTAGCAAAATTGGCTGTATGACAAGTTACATAATTAATGTGACATTGACAGATGACAGATAAATTGAAAAGTTTTGAGCAGCGGCTAGGAATGAATTTTCATACAAATTTCCCGGCCTAAGGCCAGGAATGAGCCAGGAATCACAAACTTCCTGTCAACTTTTTACTACAATAATGTCAACATTTCCGAGCTTTTTTGAGAAAACTCTATTTGCAGGGTGAAAGTCAAGACTCTACGGGTAGCGGCAACCGGCGCGACTCGACGGCGCTCCAAACGACTAATCTACTTGCGACTACGCATCGCGACTTCTTCTCCAACATCAGTTCCGATCTCAACGGACTCGCAGCCTCCACTTCTAGCATGTTTAGCGACTTTTTCGGTTCCAAAGGTAAATTTCTGCTATATTTGTAAACTATATTTTTTCCTCGGCTTCGCCCGCGCGACCCATTTCATCTCTTTAGAGATAAAATTTCCAAAATTCCTTTCTTAGTGCTCATTTACGCTATATAAAGAACCTTTTTACAAATTTTCAAGTTTCTACGTTCAGGCTTCATAGAAACGGGGCGTCATATATACCTACTACTACTACAAATGAAACTGTACATTCGTGAACACGTCAGTAACACGTCAATGTGTGCGTTTTCATAGTCATAACGTCCCAATCCGCAAAATAACGAACTTATAAGTAAGTACTACGTACAGAAAGGAAGCTCCCTGCTTCTCCCGCAATATGGCGTACACCGCACTTCTACCCCGCCCGTTTGAGTCGAGGGACACTATGAAACGGGGTTAGCAGCTGCGACTGCGAAGCGTATCTCAAGCTACTCTTACGTTTCGCTTTTATAGATAGAGAGAAACGTCGTTTCATTGAAATTAATTATGGTAAGGTACTGCGCAGTTAACCTTTGTTCATCTAGTACAGTTCGCTTTTGTGTATTCGCATTTTAATTATACGTTAAAAGTCTAGCAGTAAGATTCATACATATTATTTAGTACTAACTGTATTTTTTGTACCACTTTAAATGTAAAAAATAAATATTGATTAATTCATAACGTACGTCATCATCATCATACATCTCAGGCAAGCAGTCGAAGCCTGCGGAGTCGCCGCGCAGTACCTCAGGCAGTTCGACATCGGGGGCGCTGTCGGCGACGTTCGGACCGTTCTCACAGGGCGCCCGCGGGCTGGTGCAGCGCTCGCCGCTCATACGACACGCGCCGCCCGCCGCCCCGCCCGACCCGCCGCACGCCCGCCCCTCCGCCAACTCCGAGAACCAGGCCTTCCTCAACGATGTGAGTACTGTCAGTTCTCACAGGGCGCCCGCGGGCTGGTGCAGCGCTCGCCGCTCATCCGACACGCGCCGCCCGCCGCCCCGCCCGACCCGCCGCACGCCCGCCCCTCCGCCAACTCCGAGAACCAGGCCTTCCTCAACGATGTGAGTACTGTCAGTTCTCACAGGGCGCCCGCGGGCTGGTGCAGCGCTCGCCGCTCATCCGACACGCGCCGCCCGCCGCCCCGCCCGACCCGCCGCACGCCCGCCCCTCCGCCAACTCCGAGAACCAGGCCTTCCTCAACGATGTGAGTACTGTCAGTTCTCACAGGGCGCCCGCGGGCTGGTGCAGCGCTCGCCGCTCATCCGACACGCGCCGCCCGCCGCCCCGCCCGACCCGCCGCACGCCCGCCCCTCCGCCAACTCCGAGAACCAGGCCTTCCTCAACGATGTGAGTACTGTCAGTTCTCACAGGGCGCCCGCGGGCTGGTGCAGCGCTCGCCGCTCATACGACACGCGCCGCCCGCCGCCCCGCCCGACCCGCCGCACGCCCGCCCCTCCGCCAACTCCGAGAACCAGGCCTTCCTCAACGATGTGAGTACTGTCAGTTCTCACAGGGCGCCCGCGGGCTGGTGCAGCGCTCGCCGCTCATCCGACACGCGCCGCCCGCCGCCCCGCCCGACCCGCCGCACGCCCGCCCCTCCGCCAACTCCGAGAACCAGGCCTTCAACTCAACGATGTGAGTACCTCAGTTCACGTAGCCTCGCGCTCTGCAGCGCCGCTGCCGCTCATCCGACACGCGCCGCCCGCCGCATCCGACACGCGCCGCCCGCCTTGCCCGACCCGCACGCCCTCCGCCAACTCCGAGAACCAGGTTCTCTTCCGCACGCTCGCCGCCCTCCCTCCGCCAACTCCGAGAACCAGGCCTCCTCACAGGGCGCTGGTGCAGCGCTCGCCGCTCATCCGACACGCGCCGCCCGCCGCCCCGCCCGACCCGCCGCACGCCCGCCTCCGCCAACTCCGAGAACCAGGCCTTCCTCAACGATGTGAGTACTGTCAGTTCTCACAGGGCGCCCGCGGGCTGGCAGCGCTCGCCGCTCATCCGACACGCGCCGCCCGCCGCCCCGCCCGACCCGCCGCACGCCCGCCCTCCGCCAACTCCGAGAACCAGGCCTTCCTCAACGATGTGAGTACTGTCAGTTCTCACAGGGCGCCCGCGGGCTGGTGCAGCGCTCGCCGCTCATACGACACGCGCCGCCCGCCGCCCCGCCCGACCCGCCGCACGCCCGCCCCTCCGCCAACTCTGAGAACCAGGCCTTCCTCAACGATGTGGGTATTGTCAGTTCTCACAGGGCTCGCCAGCTGATGCATCTGACAGAAACCGTACAACTCAATTATCTGATATAAATTTTCAATTGATACGCTACGTTCACAAACAAAAAGGTCTTGACAGATGGACAACCCATATGACGAGTCAAAGTATCCATGATGCGAGTGCAAGTGCGAGTTGGTAATCGTTAAGTCCAACTCACTTTGCCGGTATTTTAATTACTTAATGGTATCTGTTTACGTTACAAGAATAAATAAGATGTGCTAATTTGTTTCTGCAGCTGGTACAGCATGTGCTGGAAGGCGAGGGCGTGGGCTGGCTGAAGCTGAACCGGCTCAAGAAGCTGATGGAGGACGAGTCGTACCGCAACATGGTGCTCAGCAAACTCAACAGGAACTTCAGCCGCAAGTCGACGCCCAATGACAAAGTTGATGATGTGGTGAGCTTGGGTTTTTTCCATGATTTGATAGTTAGCGCTCAATTACTGTTCATTTTTTGCTTCTTTCCGACCTGCACTAAGCTGTAGAAAAGTTCTCGGCGGTATTCCCATTGGGGCCTTCAAAAAAGAGCCTATCGTTTTCTTATGGAGTCAGTAACTTATCAGTGACTCAAAATTGGGTTTCTGATATTTATGGACTGCAGTGTTTGCTTACCATCAGGCAACCCGCAGCTCGTTTGCCTACAATCCTAGAAAAAGGGAACCCTTTTATTTTGTTATGCCCTAGTTCAATCAAGTCTAATTTTAAAATATTTCTAAATCGAACTTAGTCCGCTAGCCCAACACTTCTTGTCACTTATTTCCAGTTTGTAAGCAAGCCAGTATGGAAGGGCATGCTGAAGGTGCTTCAGGCCGTAGTCCACGGGCTAGAGCACACATACTCTAACTTCGGCCTGGGCGGCATGGCGTCGGTGTTCCAACTGGCGGAGATGGCCCACACGCACTACTGGAGTAAAGAGTTGGCGGGGCTCGAACCATCGGTCTTAGCGGGCTCTGCGCTCTCCGACTACAGACATGATTTAGACACGCCTTCGTCTTCGCCGTCTTCGAGAAAGAGCTCGCAAACGGGTAAATGTTACTAAGTATAATATTATAAATGTGAAAGTTGGATGTTTGTTACGCGCCTGGGCGGCATGGCGTCGGTGTTCCAACTGCCGGAGATGGCCCACAACCACTACTGGAGTATGGAGTTGGCGGGGCTCGAACCATCATCGGTCTTAGCCGGCTCTGCACTCTCCGACTACAGACATGATTTAGACACGCCTTCGTCTTCGCCGTCGTCGAGGAAGAGCTCGCAAACGGGTAAATCACCATCTAAGTTTGAGATCTAATTTTAATATTATTATATGTATTGTGAACGTTGGATGTTGTGTTGTTCGTCACTCAATGATTTCGATCAATTTTTGTACTTTTTATACCAAAATTCTAATGGGAGCGGAGCCCCGGGGTACTCTCTCTTTCTTTAGTCGTATTTCCTCATAACTGAGGGTCATTAACCGTGGTCATTATATGGAATGAAACACACACAACGACTCTCTTGGCAATTTTAATGAAGTAGTTTGCCATTGCCTTCTCCATTTCACACACTAGCTGACAATCATCATCAGAGTGCAGGTTTCCTCACTATTTTAAACTATTTTTTCCTTCACCGAAACACAGCTTGTACATAAATAGTAGTAATAAATATTAAGTATATTTTTCCAGAACATTTTTGTACCTACATAAATTTAGTGATTTATGTTTTAAAATTTTCCACTAGATGTACCGATCGTCAACTATCCTGACATGGATTCTGCCGAAGTTCAAAGCACCGCAGAAATGTTTAAAGACATGCTCAACCAGAAAAGGAACCTCCTCTTCAGTAAACTGACTTCGTTCGACTCTGACGTAAGTAACCTTTTTTGGCGTCTGAATGACATATTCATGTTGTGACTACAGTGTTGCATGGTGGAGGATTTATGTTGCTCTAAAATTATGTGTCTATAACCGTACTAAACTTTATCTGGAACTCTTGAGCATGAAACAATCCAGTATGTGGTAAATGTAAATTAAAATTGCGATATGCGGTACGGTTTGTACTAAATTAATTGCATTTTAAGTACAGTCTTATAATACGATGACAAGAAAGGTCAATAAAAAGAGTTCATTTGATATTTTACCTTAATTATGCAGGCATATCCAGATGATAGTAATAAATTACCTATCAGATCTAATTGATAACATACTTTACGTATTCTATTGCTATTTGTTTGCAATTTATATGTTGTATTCTGGTCGCTTACATTTATTCCTCGTAGCTAGTTTGAGTGTTGAGTTATTTAATTTGATCTTAAAACACAAAGTTTTATACAAAACTATTGATAAATTTCTCGTATAAATAAGTTTTTAAGTGTCTACAATATTAATCGTTAATAATTAAATTCTCATTGGCTTTTTATTTTAAGAAACTCACATTTTACTACACAGAAACACCCAATGTTTGATGTGGAGAATGTATCTATACCTACCTAAAGAGTGAGTGCTTATCTCTACAGGAGAGTTTGAATCAAAAATATATTATTCGTGTCATCTTGCATGTTGATCTAAATTGAAATAACTAATGGGATGGATGAGTGGTTGATACGAATGAGTTTTATATTTGTATCAGAAGTGGAAGACTGCAAGTAACTAAACTTACCTATTCAATGATTAAGTACTTATTGCTTTCCATATTTTTCATTTTCGTAACACAATACACCTTGAAATACCCCATCAATTTCCATTTGGTTATCGAGTGAATAGTACCTGCTTTCCAATTGTTTTTTCATGTTGGTAACACAATACACCATAACTTGAAATACAACATCAATTTCCGTTTGGTTACCGAGTGAATGGGACGGAAGATATTCGTGTGGCATGTTGGCACAACGATGATACAGATGTAGAATCACTTCTGTATTCCTTACGGGGTAGACAAACCTAAGAGTCGTGAGACTCGAACACTGATGGTAATGGGTAATTTGAGCCACAACACGCGTTTTGTTGCGCGACAGGCGGCGCCGTCGTCCGACTGCTCGGCCGACGAGAGCGGCTCGATCACCACCAACCGAGCCAATCTGTTGGACCACCGCGCCTCCTTTAAGTCCAACCTCTCTGACACTGACGTCATGTTCCTCAATGTAAGTCGTAGTGCGTGTCGTGTCCGCTTTCGATGCATCTCAGAGGCACGATTTTCGACGATACATAGCAAGACTACTTAGTAATTTTTAGCAATTTATTCTAACATTGATTATAAAGTCGATTGATGATTGAGTGATTTAATCAAAAATTTATATTTAAATATATCGTTAAAACTTACGCTCAAATTATTATCCTTTTTTAATCAATCGAGAAAAATAAGTTTATCTACAGATAGTAGATACATCAATCGTCAGCTGGTTTTGGTAACTGCCTCTGAGGTCCACCGGTCTTTTGTAGTTTGTTGCTTCAGTGATTTGACTGACAAATCGCCACATCACATTGGAATAACTTTAATTCAAAATTTATCTGAGGCCATTTGTCTCTAGTAGAAATAATGCATGGTATTAGTATCTACCCTTTTAACATGTTATATAATTTTGTTTATTATAAAGATACAAATTTATATTAATAAATAAAGAATCAATTGTGTATTCCAACGTAAGTAAATATTGATTCTGAACGATTTACTTACAATCTTCAATAAACTGATCACCTAGTGCAAATCATTAGATATTTTTCCAAATTGTTAGCTGAATGTTATAAAACTAACTTGTTTCATAGCTGTATATAGAAAGAAAATTATTATTTTACAAGCCATATTCATGTCAATGCGGTTAGTAATTGAAACCAATTTGTTTTGATATTTTTTTTTCCTTGTGCCAAATAAAAAAAAAATCTTTCTTTCTTTCTCTTATTTGTATATTTACTATTGGAAGAAAGAAGTCACAGCTATTAAGCAAGGCAGAAGTCACAAAATTCAACAATTGGCTTTAGATGCAATCACAAAATAGACACTACATGGAAGCTCGTCCATAATGAAACCGCGACGGAAAAAAAATACATTGCAAATTGTATGAAAGTTTTTAGGATTTACACTCAGAGATAGATGGACCAGAAATGTTCTCTCGCGGTTTCATTATAGGGGGCGCCAGTGTGCCGAGCCTGATAAGCGTGACGTTGCAGGTGGGTCGCGGCGGCGCGGCGGGGAAGCCCCGGGCGGCGAGCGTGTTTTCCTCCAAGTCGTCTCTGAGCGGGTACCGGCCGCCGGCGGGAGTCCCCGTCACCTCGCCGCTCACCTCCCCTGATACCGCGCGGACGTATCTTTATCAAGGACTTATTGGTAACGGTCACTTTTGGTTGACAAAAGTACTATTGTTTTTACAAAATAAATAAAATTGATACTTATAAACAAAACATACAGGTAGGTACTTTAAAAACTTAAGTATCTAGTCATGAAACATTAAATCTTTACGCTCGGCATGAGTAACAATACAATAGGGTATTACACCATTTTTTAAAAACTGTTTTAAATTAATCCTGAGATCGTAATGAACTAGTAGAAATTTTGTTAATTTTTTTTAAAACCGAAAATCGCCTTAAAATCTGTTTTTTATTTATGATTTTGAATTTTCGCGCGGAAACGCTTGCCGCCATGCTTTTTCATCTCGTGACGTCACTCGGTTAGTAAACAATACGACTGCGAAAGACCAAGTAATAAGATTCGTGAAAATAATGAGTTATCATTGGTGTCTTGTGCCTGAATGCAAAAATACAAGTGTAAAAACGCCACAAAAATTATGGATTCAAGTGCCAAGTGATGTAAAAATGAGAAATACTTAAAGTATTAACCATTGGCAGATTTGTACTTTCTGCTTTCACAAAACCGTCTTCCATAGTGAAATAAAGGGTAGAAGTCTACAAACGTGTTAATAACTCGTAAATTTATCAAAATAACAGCTCACAACTTATTTTCAGTAGATTGTTTACTATCGGAATGACGTCACGGCGGGATCCAACATGGCGAATGGCGTTTTAGACATTTAAAAAACAGATTAGAAAAGACGATTTTTAAAATGGAATTATAAAATTAAAATTGCAATTTTATGAATAAATATCGACGTTTCTTGTTTACTTTTTTCGAAATCTATTATGAACAAACATTTTTATATTTTTTCTTACATAGTGTAAAATACCCTATTATTTTAAGAAACGAAATTTTAGTTTTAAACTAAATTTAGTTATGTATTATTAATCTCTGTATATCCCCCAAGCGCCCATCGCTCTCTGTGGAGAGCTTTGGGGGAGGCCTACGCCAAGGAGGCGACTACTACCTACGAATCTATCTAATTCAATTAATTATGTAATAAGTTTGACCTCAATATAATGATAAATAAATATATAATAAATAGATAATCATAATTAATACTTTAAATAAATAATAAAAAAAATGTAATATATACTATACATCAATTTAATCATTTAATATTTTTTTTTATGACACTAAAAGTAAAGAAATTAAATTTGGACATTGAATATAATATTTTACTAGAAAAAATGTAATGTATGAGTGTGACATTTGCTGTACAAAAAAAAAAATTAAGGTAGTAGAATAAATGCCTTTTTTATTTTTATTTATTTTATTTTTATTTTATTTTATTTTATTTTAATCTCTGTATCTGGATACAAATCAGTAAGAATAACCAAAATTAATAATTTACTTACTTTACTTCAAGGTAAAGAAAGGTCAAACCTTTGGGACCAAATGCAGTTCTGGGAGGACGCTTTCCTTGACGCCGTGAGCCAAGAGCGAGATATGATAGGCATGGACCAGGGAGCGAACGAGATGATGGAGCGGTACAAGTGTCTGAGCGAGACGGAGAGAAAACGCCTCGAGCACGAAGAGGACAGACTGCTCTCCACTGCTCTGTACAACTTGACCGCGGCCATGGTTGTGTTTGGCGTTGAAGCAGATATCATAAGGAACAAAGTGCGGCGATTACTCGCTAAGAGTCATATCGGACTCGTGTATAGTCAGGAAGTCAATCACCTCCTCGACGTCGTCCATACTTTGGTAAGCTTTATTTTGACAAAAGGTATTATCTACTTGAGCTACTATCACAAAATAATTAATAGTACTAACGTACAGAACGGTCACTCACCGCCCGTAACGGTGGATCCAGGATTTTTCTTTTCGCGCCATTTCGCTTGATAACCACGACTCGTAAGCAGCCCTACTAAATTTTCGCAAACATTCGCGCGTTTAAAAACGTCATTTCCGTATGTAGTAGTAAATTTGCGAGCATTATATGGAGTGTCCGGGGTGTGCTCATATGACACAAACTATTTAATCTTGTTATTGTACCAAATGTTGATTAATATAATGCTCATACTATGACTAATTTAAATTTGCATCCTATTGAAATGGCTGATTTGGAGGTAAAATCCATTGTAACATCTTCCGTATACCCTTAGCAAATATACACATTCATTAATTCGTCAGCATGGGAACGACATCGAGCTGAAGCCGCTGGGGTCCCGGCTGCTGCGGCGTGCGACGTTCACCGTGCACGAGGCTGACGCGGCCGGCGAGCTGCGCTTCATGGAGGTTCGCGATGACGGTCTTATTCTGCGCTCCACGCAAGGTGACCTCATAGCTTGTATTGTCATTGTATATACCTATAACGATACTTAATAAGAGATCCGTTTAGGCGTCTACCTAATATTTTCATTATTTTTTTTAAATCGCCTGTTCAAGTATCAAATGTATATTTTCAGGAACAATTGTGGAACGCTGGTGGTACGAGCGACTCGTCAACATGACTTACAGTCCGAAGATACGAGTTTTGTGCCTTTGGAGGAAAAATGGTGGCCAGACGCAGCTGCATAAATATTATACTAAGAAGGTATTCAGTAATTTAGTTTGCATAAATTTTTCAGCTCTTTTCCCACTTACTCTTATTTCATTTGCATATATAATATGTCTAATCTAAGTATCCAATTAATATCATTGACTCGTATTGCTGAATATTTATACAGGCGAATGACTCGGAACGTCATCGAGCTCTCATGTTTAACAAGTCAAAATAATGAATAACGATTCTTACTTGCTCAACGTTACGACGTTTGTTTTGAAACTTGAATGTAGGGTGTACTGTTGCAGTGCAAAGCGCTGTACTACTGCATCAAGGAGGCCATGGAGAAGAGCGGGCGCCGGCAGGACGCGGCCGAGCTCGGCGGGGAGTTCCCGGTGCAGGACTGCGCCTCGGGCGAGGGCGGCCTCATACAGGTACAGGACTCTATGACATACAATATTACAAAGCGCTGTACTACTGCATCAAGGAGGCCATGGAGAAGAGCGGGCGCCGGCAGGACGCGGCCGAGCTCGGCGGGGAGTTCCCGGTGCAGGACTGCGCCTCGGGCGAGGGCGGCCTCATACAGGTACAGGACTCTATGACATACAATATTACAAAGCGCTGTACTACTGCATCAAGGAGGCCATGGAGAAGAGCGGGCGCCGGCAGGACGCGGCCGAGCTCGGCGGGGAGTTCCCGGTGCAGGACTGCGCCTCGGGCGAGGGCGGCCTCATACAGGTACAGGACTCTATGACATACAATATTACAAAGCGCTGTACTACTGCATCAAGGAGGCCATGGAGAAGAGCGGGCGCCGGCAGGACGCGGCCGAGCTCGGCGGGGAGTTCCCGGTGCAGGACTGCGCCTCGGGCGAGGGCGGCCTCATACAGGTACAGGACTCTATGACATACAATATTACAAAGCGCTGTACTACTGCATCAAGGAGGCCATGGAGAAGAGCGGGCGCCGGCAGGACGCGGCCGAGCTCGGCGGGGAGTTCCCGGTGCAGGACTGCGCCTCGGGCGAGGGCGGCCTCATACAGGTACAGGACTCTATGACATACAATATTACAAAGCGCTGTACTACTGCATCAAGGAGGCCATGGAGAAGAGCGGGCGGCGGCAGGACGCGGCCGAGCTCGGCGGGGAGTTCCCGGTGCAGGACTGCGCCTCGGGCGAGGGCGGCCTCATACAGGTACAGGACTCTATGACATACAATATTACAAAGCGCTGTACTACTGCATCAAGGAGGCCATGGAGAAGAGCGGGCGGCGGCAGGACCCGGCCGAGGGGGACTCTATTGACATATAGCCCCTCTGGAATGTTAGGCGACCAAGACTTTAATGAGTTCTTTCGGCATTTCTTCTCAGCAGTGGTCGTTCCGAAATGCTAGTAGTTTGTAGCTTTGAGACATGATATACTATGATTGGTAGTGTTGGCAGGCCTCCTACTCGAACGACGACCTGGTGAAGGTCGCGGGATGCGCATGGATGCGGGCAGCGCAGGACCAGTCGTTGTGGAAATCCTTAGGGGAGGCCTTTGTCCAGCCGTGCTTTTAGCTGAGAGAGAGAGAGATACTATGATTATATAATTAGTTTTCGACGTGAAAAAGAGCCTTCTTTGAAGGCCAAGTTTCAATAGAATTTCTGATTTCGTACAATATTACAAAACTAGCTGTTGCCTCGCGGCTCCACCCGCAGCAAAAAGTATACCTTATGTGTTTTTAAATACCAACGTTGCCCATTCCAGCAGCTTGGTGGTTGATTTTAAAAAAAGTAGCCTACGTTTGACCCCGGGTCCTCAACTATATCCATACCAAATTCATCAAAATCGGTCCTGTGGTTTAGCCGTGAAAGTTAAGATAGACTTTTGCATTTATGGAAGTATGGATAAAAAATTTATTTCTTCTAACTTTATGATTTTTACACCAAAATTAACAAGGCAAAATCTATATGACATGGAAAATGACAAGCAATAAATATTAGAAAGAAATGGAAACAGCTAACATACTATGCCGAGCCCAAATAAAAAGGGGAAATGGATATAGAATAACATACATACTACCTTATCTACACACACACAAACCCGCATCACTTATCTAAAATCAATTTATTCTTACCAGTCCTATCATGTAAACAATCTTCACAGTACTTTTTATTGAATTTTGTTGAAAATAATTCAAATATTAGTTCAAAGCTAAACATTCTAAAGTAAAACATTTATTAACCACGAAAGTAATTTCCTAAAAAGTCTATTTTATTTTAAATTGTTGTAAAACCATAAAAAGTCATGGTAAGATTGTTTACATGATAGGACTGGTAAGAATAAATGGAGTTTAGACGTGATATTATTAAAACTAGTAATTTGTAACATCAATAAATCTCTAGAAAACGTGTTTACTTGTCTACCGTATAAATACTTGTGTATTAACTTACGATTTTCGACATTGGTTTGTGAATTTTTGGCAACCTTTAAGTAGGGACCTAACTTGGCAAATGTTATAATGCTATCTTACTTATACCAATTAAAAACTAACGAAATAAGTAAGAGAAAAAACACAAATTGGTTAACTAAAAGTAGGTATATCTGTCAGGATTCAACTCACTAAACTCAAAGTTTAACAAAATTAATAACAAAATTTTATTTTTGAGTGTGAAGTAAAGGACTGTAATTATTTAAATGATTTCTATTTACACAAATATGACATTTTAGGTGTGCATGGAAGGCGTCGGTCTCCTGTTCCACCACAGCAAGGTATGTCGAATTGCTTGTGTTGTTCGTATTTTTGTCGGCTTATTTTTGTAACAAGGTGATATACCAAAACAAAACATGATAACCACTAAACTTGGTCAAGTATTCAGATTTTCATTGGAATGTTTTGGTATAGTCATCAGTAAAGTGAATCAGGTAAGGTGTCTGTCAGTGTCCTCGCTTATTTGGAAAGTCTCGATATGATCGAAGGACGAGTAGAGTGCCGTACGCGAGCAGTACGCCAGTCTACCGGCAGCGTCCGCGCTGGGCAATGCTTCATTGTCTCTATATTGTACGGTGCCGTCAGCGCATTGTTCACATTAACGAAGCTTCCTCATCCGACGAGACATGATACCTTCACACGGGGTACACCTTCAACTCGCTTCTGTCGCGACGAACGCGGCGAGTTCCATCCGATCCCCCGTGATGACACTCTCAATTAAGATGGTCTAACTCATTTACATAATAGTAATATTCCATCCCGGATGCAAGGACCACTCAAACTTTCCTATTTCGATTTCTCTTCAATATCTTTACAGTTCTATCTTTAATATTTGTTCAGTATTATACGTATCTCTATACATTTTATTTATCTATATTAAGTATATCGTCTTCGAGCGATTTTGCATTTTCTAATTATTTTTTTTATGAAATATAGCTTAATATGTCGAATTAATATCTAGTATATTGCCCTTCGATATCTTTCTATTACTAACTCGATGTAATAGCTTAGAGTTTTACATTTTAAGGTTGACCGTTGTCCATCTGATTTACGTAACCTAGTCCATACGATGTGCATGCGCTACTGTCCGCCACGGCCGCCGCGCCCGCGCCCAGCGCTCCGCTAGGAACTTTTGAGATGGTCCTTGGCCCGCGCTCGGCCGCCCTCTACTAATCTCATCTTTTTGTCTGTTCTACTCTTTCCGGACACGCCGAACCCGCTGCGCTAAAGGATTTCGAGGTACACAGTGGTTCATTCACTAGTAATGGCGACCTTTACGACCTTTATGATCTCTGTCACGGCCATGTGGCGCGCTGGTAGAGATGATCGTTCGAGGTCGTAGGGCTTTACTTGTAGTTTTGAGGCTTACCGATTGTTTTTAGCCGTTGTTAGCGTTGTATTAGTTCTCCCGAGTGCGGCGAGCGCCGAAGCGCGCGGTCGTGCATGCATAGACGCCCTTTGTTTATTATCTGTTTATATTACGCACCCGACAGCTTGCATACGTTATCGTGGATCGTCCGGCGAGCGGTCGCGATATTTTGCTCTCTTGAGATTTAGTTCGTACGTCCCCATTGCCAGAAACCCGAGCGAGCGTCGTAACGGACGCGAGTACGAGGTCAGTCGTAGAGCATCGCCATCTCACAAGTTCTGGGGCCACCCTGCACCGCCCCGCTTCATACAACCGCACCCCGCACCCACTCCAACCTATGTAAAAATCCGCGTTTTCTAAGTAAATACAAAAATACTAGTTATAGTATGTTTGGTTCTAACTGCGCGCAAAGTGTTTATATCGACCATCTCGCATACATTGCAAACAGTTCCCAGGAACTCCGTCAGTAAGTGTAGGTCCGTGTCACCCCAAGTCACCCGCCTCGCCGCCCGCCTGAGCTCCTTTGCCCCGCTCGATACAATTTTCAATTCTCGAATACAAAAATTCAATTCCTTTTTAGTTAACAATAATATCGAATTGATATTGAATTTTTGTATAGGTATTATAGTTTCGTTACACCAAAACTGATCAATAAATCATAGTTATTTGGTGCAGCGTAAAAGTCAGATAACATCACTGCTACTCTGCATGACTGCATGTTGCATGACGCTAACTGTAGCAACTGTAAGTTAATTATAAACAACGTCCATTATATTTAAGGAATGAATATATTGTTGCGCTCGCTGAATGTGCTCGTAAGTAACTCTCATACATCCTTATAATGTAATCGTAATGTGAATAGAATCGTAAGGTTGTGAACATGTTGATTTGTTATTTTAAATATGTATTGTAATATTATTTGCTATAAATTAACAGTAGTTAAACCGTTACAACGTACCGTAACCGTAGCCGTTCTCTCGTGGTCAAAATAGCACAGAAAATAAGAATAAAAAATAGTAAATGTTTTAGTTAAAATAAACGGATCCCTCACGTACTTGTATGTGAGTACGGTCGGGAGTTTGCCGGCTATAGTTTCGGGACATTTACAACTCCATTTATTACTATAGTAGGCAACCCCTGGCCTAGTACGTGAGTGACCCGTTTATTTTAACAAGAATGTCCTCATCTCACGTTTAGTCTTAATGAGTAAAATGTATATTTTTGGATATTTGAGCATCTCAGATGCAATTAGTACTAAAGTACTCTCATATAGAAATAGAAATTGGATATGGTGAAGGTTTTCGATGTGCAGGATTAAAATGCGATAGCTCAGTTGAAAGAGCAAGGTCGTATAAAGACCTTTTTCACCATATCTAATTTCTATATGAGAGTACTTGAGTAATATGTTGCCTGAAAAAATTGATAGCCTAGAAAAAATTGATAGCCTAATCATAGTGAATAATAAATAAGCACTTGATTTGTTTAAATGGGTCCTTGCAATAATAGGAACTGATGTTATTAAATAGTAAATGTAAATATGCATTATGAATAGAAACAAATTTTAGTATCAATACTGAGTTTTGTATTTTGAACTTTCAGTTTTTTGTGCGGCTCGATCATATTCGAAAATGCTTCACACAGAACGGCGGTATCTTCGTTTTAGAAGAATTTAGTAAGTTTTATTTTATTCTTTTTTATTTATAAAGTTTCTTCGTCTATTATTCGAAAAATAAAAAGAATGAATAGTTTGTTTTTTCGAGTAAAGAATTTTTCTTTCTTTCATATTTTTGTTTCACTCTAGTTCCATAATATAATAAGATATTGTAACGCTTGCCTATACTAAATGTAAATTAAATTAAAAGAGACTAAATATACATATTTATATAATAGTCCATCATTTTTACGTTATTTATTAATATTTTTACAGATCCAAAAACCAGACAAATAATTCAAAGGAAGTACAAATCTATAATGGCAAGTATATTTCTCTGTTGGATATATATGTAACCTTGTTTGTGTTTCTTTCTTATCCTTTTATTTATACCTACTCCCCTGTTTTATGTTATAGGCTGAGAAAGTAGTGCTTGATCTTCACCGTTTCTTCTCCATATGGCTTTCTCGGTACTTTATCGAGAGCAATGGAATAGAGCATTATGCACCTTACGTTTCATGACCCCTACAGATGTATGTACCATTATTTTTTGTTTTTGTTTTGCATGGTTTTATCTACAGCTTCAAACGCTCTCTCACTAATTCATTCCAACTTCTCTAAGTATAGTTTTTAATTTCAATTATATTTTTTAATGTTTAATCCAATAATATGTATGCAATTCTGAAGGTTTTATTATAAAAATTTTAATGTCTTTTCCTAAAATTTTTTGCCACTTGATAAAATTTTTCCTTAGTATATTTAGTAAATAAAAACTAATTTCATTGGCATCAACATTGGATCATACGGAGCTTGCAGTTTATATTTCTGCTTCCAAATTAAATCACCTTTAGCTTTGAATTTAAATTAACTTTTCACAAATCCCCTCAAAAAGAACGTCATTCAGGTGAGTTTAAATTTATTTTAATTACTAGACAGCAGCATATCACAGAAGAGTACGAATGAAATAAAATGGTTCATAGTGAAAACCAATGCATTTGTCCATCCATTGCAGGCGGATCAGATATGCTACGCAGTGCTATGCGTGTTTTCGTATTTCGCGGCGGGGCAGGAGCAGAAGAAGGCGATCCTGGAGCAAGCGGCGCGCGTGCCCCCCGCCTCCCCGCGTGCCCCGCGCCGCCCCCACCCCCGCGCTCGCCCACACCGCTGCCTCTCGCTTCGACCCCGCTCTGGCGCCCCCCGACACCTCCCGAAGGCTCTCGGACTCCGAGGCCGAGCCTAAACCCAAAACCAGCCCGTTGGTAAGTCTTCAACATTAAAGCAGTAATATATTGTATTCTTGTTTTTATTCATGGTGCCATAAAGAGGTAGTCATTATTATTTGATAAGTATTTTAAAAATATTGCAACAAATTTGCTTGCCTACTTGATATACTTGTACTCGTATTATTTGAAAATGTGAATTTAAATTTCCAGTTATTTCAAAATTGCAGGCTGAGCGGCGTTCACCAGTGAGTCGTGCGGGGGAAGCGCGGGCGAACTTCGCCGGGGGCGAGAATACTGCTCTAGGGGATGGGCACAGAAGAAGTCTCGCGGACAGCCATAGCAGAAGTGTGACAGAGAGCCACAGTAGAGGTGTGACGGAGAGCCACAGTAGAGGTGTGACGGAGAGCCACAGTAGAGGTGTGACGGAGAGCCACAGTAGAGGGGTGACGGAGAGCCACAGTAGAAACGTGGCAGAAAGCGTGGCCGACCGACAGCGACCGCAAGTTGATGGCGCCCCCCTCGAGCGACACGGCAGTGTGCCCGCCAAGCGAGACAACGCTAGTGCAACGCAGGTTAGTGATATGTATTTTTTAATCTTAAATCATTTGTCAAGTACAGAGTATCGAGGGTACTCAAGATAAGGATTTACTTGAAATTATAAAACTAAACTTATGTAGCAGCGTCTCATGATACTGATCAACATTCCAAAGAAAGATGTATATCTAATCAAAATTTATTTCATTCGAAATTCTGGAAGGTTCCTTGTTTTTTACTTGCAAGTTGCAACTCAAGCATTTCTCTAAATATGTAATTCTCTATTTGTTTGTGAATTAGTGTGTTATCCGCAGGTGTCGTCGGGGCTGTCGCGGTCGGGCAGCGCGCCGCCGCGCCGCCCGCCGCCGCCCGCGCCCGCCACCGCCAGCTTCGCCGCGTCCACTACCGCCAGCCTCACCGCGACCGCCACCGCCTCGCCCGCGCCCCGCCTCGCGCGTGCGCACTCACACGCCGCACCGCCGCGCCCCGCCGACCCGCCCTGCGTGAGTCAGATTCATTATTTTAACAGGACTCGGAACTTTAAGATTTGATTGCTCTGATATGAGTTAGTGAAACCAATTTATTAACATCGTTATTAGAACAACTCAATTTTACAGTATTACAAGAGCAATAATTGAATGCAATAATTGCAGTGCAAGAATTGACTTTCAATTTACATGGTGATATAAATAAAAAACTTGAATACAATTATTGAATGCAAATCTTGACATACAATAATTGCCAGTGTGTTCTGTTTACACGTATACAATTGTTTAGGCAATTATTGCATTCCATTTTTAAAACACAGATTTGTATGGGCACGTGCCTTTTTTTAGCGACTTGCTTCAAGAATTGCACGTATTTGCGCTGTCAAATTTTTCATGCAAGAATTGAATGACATTTTCTGGCGTGTATTGTTTACACCAAGAAAAATTTTGAATCCAAGCATACCAGTTCAAGAATGTTACGTGTTGTTTAGACTATGCAAGTAAATTATTGCTTCAATTTAATCGTATTCAACAGGCAAGAAACTTGTACCGTCTAAATGGCCCTTTAGTCTCTGTCATACTAGAATCTTATACTAGATGCATGCAGGCATTGGGGGAACACAAAATTCTTTAACATTAAATAATGTTTGATCGGTTTGTTCAGATCCCGCCACGCAGCGCGGGCGCGCGCGCGCCGGGTCCGCCGCCCGCGCTGCCGCCGCGGCAGATGTCCGCCGCCGCTGACCTCGCCGCCGCTCCCAGGTAGGTACATTCTAACTTTATTCTGTCAATATTTCATGTGTTTATAATTTGTACCTATATCAACGCTACATGCGAACTTTCTCTGTTAAAAAAAAAATACTGCATCACCTTTTATTCTTATATTGCTTATACAATTTAGTATTTTATATAATCTCATTCGGTAATATTCTAATTATGAAATGAAATACAGACTTTTATTGACATATATTATTTACATACTTCTTTAAGAAAATTAAAAATAAAGTGCAATGTGTCCCGACTAAGGAGGTTTCAATTCAATTTAAGTACACAGTTTGACTGTAGATGTGACGCGCATGCATGCTGGTTCCGAGCCAATAGACCAACTAAAAGACTAACAGACTTTTGCCATTTTGGCGCTATTTCGTACATACGAATTTGAGTAATATTTTGTTGGACAAAACTTCAGTAACAAAATGTCAAGCAACACCGTTGACACTGATGAAAATTTAACTCCACCTGACACATTCTAGAAACAGGTACGAAATTGACGAATAGTCTTTTGCCAGAAAAATCAAGAAAAGCGTACGACAAATGTTACCAAGACTTTATGACTTGGAAAATGAACTTTTTGTCTAACTCATTTTCCGAAAACGTTCACCACATTATCATTTTGTACCTGATAGCCATACCTCATAGCCATGAGATTAAATAAAGTAGTGTATGCAACTTCATATAATTAGGTATTAAAATACTCGTGTAATCTTATTTTGAAACTCAAAAAACTACACTCATGTTTTAAAACCCTCTTTATATGACAGTTGCATAAACTACTATTTATCTTATCTTGCTGCGGGGTCCGTGTTCACGGTAGCACGTCGAGTCTTGGACCCTTTTGTACTTACCCCCAAGCCTTACTCACACACAACGGGATTCCTGAAGAAGGACTGCATAAGCTTCGGGTAGTGTAGTTTTGGGTTTAATATACAAATATGTATACCCACAAATTATTATTTTGTGTAGTGTAATAAGAACAGAACAGTCGCTAGTGTACTAATAAAAGTAACCTGGTTCAAAGGCTATCTATAGCCACTCAGAGAAGAAACGCGGCAGCGTTATGGATACCTTTAAGCCGGGTACAGTCCGGGGTAGCATTTTTGACTGATTTCTTTTTACTTTTGTTTTATTTTTAAGATTACTACTGACTTACTTTTTATTTATTAGATACTGACTACTTTTTGTGAATTTGTTTTTTTTTTTCAATAAATGAAACTAGTTTTTCTAAAGTAACCTATCTTTTTTTACAGAACAAGTGGAGCGACGGCAGCGAGCGCGCGTCGCGTGAGCGGCGCGGGGCTGGCGGGGGGCGGGGCGGGGGGCGCGGCGGCGGGGGGCGGGGCTCCCTTCCCCCCCACCAACCCCTTCACCTCCCCGCGGCACGCGGAGTTCATCATACCGCAGAGGAACAACTCGCGACGATCCTCGACCACCGACCGAAACTAAATTCTATTTGTAAAATGACCACTGATATAAAAATAATATTATTAATAGTTAATTCAATTTGATACGAAAAGAATATCATCAAAGTTAAAAAAAATATTATTGCAAATTGAAACCAAACTATTCGATGGTTCGTTTATATCTTTGGCCATTGCTAAAAACGAAAAGAACCTAGATATCGCTTTTGTCCCTGTATTTTGTACTCCTTATAGGAAATTGTGATAATTAATGGCCGCATTTAGAAACCAAATAAATAAATAGGTAATAAGATAAATGGCCCGCGCTGTACCTGCACCCGTAGGATGTTTGAGTGTTGACGATCCTCACTAATAAAGAATACTACGACATTCGTTTGAAGCAATTTGTATAGATGTTTTTATTCTGTGATCGTAATTGTAGTTGATTTGCCTATCCTGTTGTATCCATATTACACACCGATTAAATGTACCAAAAAATGTTTATATCTAGATATATAGACAAAAATATCATGGGTTTAGCCAATTGATGTATAGACATATTTTTTTATTTTATATACAGGCTACCTGCCATGTATGCGAAATAATATCAATTAAGCCAGATATATATCAGTGTAAATAGCGATGAGTTAAAATTTTTGTTTGGGTGACAAGAGTAGAGATACCTATTATGAACCGTTATTTTTCAACGTATCACCATTGGAAATATATATGAATTCATAACAATAACAATAGAATAATAAGTTTCCTGATGTTTGTAATGTAAAAAATAAAAAATATCGTTTACGATTTCTCAGTAAGTATATATCTGTTGTTGGAAGACTTAAATCTTTATAAATTGTTTGAAATGTACAATACGAATCTATAACAGGAAGATTTAGACAATTTTTTCTCGTCGTTTAATATTTAAAAGTTAAAGTTATTTTTACGCCACTGTCAAATCATGAAGTAATTATTTTTATTATCTTCTTGCTTTATAAATTCAATTCTATATTATAAAATATTTCCCTGAGATTGTGATACCTATGCAAATAAAAATAATAAGCTATATAATTATTATATTCAGTCAGGGTTACAGATTTATTTTATTTCAACAATAAAAAATAATCATTAGATAAAAATATTTTTCGTTTGATTTCTAGCACCCGAGAAATAAAGACAAATAAAGAATATTAAGATTTAATGACATTCAGACACCCACTTTATACATTGCTATAACAAAACACAGGAAGCATATAAAGATACCCGCCAATAACGTGAGGTCGTGAAATGACAGACAAAATTCGACTTAGTGAGATATATAGGAGTTCGTAAAAAAATATTTGATTATTATTGTAGGTCGCCATCACTGGCAACAATGAGGACAACTATATCCATAGCAACTCCGACCACTCGTTCTTGAAAAACATGTCATAAAAACACCTCACGCCAGCGTAATATACAAATAATAATGTACAATACTTAGTTCAATCGGAGTATATCTATACAACAAGTCTCAAAGTTCATCTGGCTGAATATCAATACATATGCTAGCGCCCCGTCACTATGAGCGGGGGAACGCGCGGGGGGCGGGGTGGCCGACCCTCGCTCCGCCGGGATGACATGAGTCAGTCGGCAAACAACGTCAAATGTGTATGTAACGTATTCTCAATCCTTTATTTTCCTTTTCTCTAATTCATTAAAAAAAATATCTTTTTGACGCGCGCGAGCGACGCCAAAAGTGGCGACCGTGACAGGACTAAACATTACAGACAAATCAACATTGACGAGTCTCAACGACATTTACAACTCATCTTATGGCGCAATGATGAAGGTTCTTCAGACACCCTGAAGGATCGAAGGCCACTTGACACACTACAACTGAACACAGTGACATATGGGACGGCTTCAGCTCCCTTCTTAAGTACTAGGTGTTTAATTCAGTTAGCCAATGAATGTGCTGATCAAATGATCTCTGAAGTAATTCGAAAGGATTTCTATGTTGATGATCTCCTTACGGGAGCATCAAATGAACTTGATTTAAAACATATTTATGAAAATATCACTAAAACTTTAGCATCAGCTTGTTTTCCTATATGCAAATTTCGCACCAATTGTCCTCAAATCCTTTCAGAAAAAACTGAAACTCAATCACTTGATTTTAATAAAGAGTCTAGCGTCTTAGGCGTTCTATGGGCTCCTAGTAACGACACTCTTAGATTTTCAATTAACTTAGACTTAAATACTCAACAAACAACAAAGAGAATTATTCTCTCCAACACATGCAAAATATTTGACCCACTAGGTCTTCTGAGCGCCTGCACTATTACATTAAAACTTTTACTCCAAGACTTGTGGCACTTAAAACTCGGGTGGGATGATCCTGTTCCCAATGACATAGCCAAAAAATGGAAAGTATTAACTAACCAACTTAACTCATTACTTTCTTTGTCTATTCCTAGACTTGCTCTGTGTTCCTTACCAGTGTCAACGGAGATCCACTGCTTCGTGGATGCTTCTCAGAATGCCTACGCTGCATGTGTTTATCTCCGCTCCACTGATAATCTTAATGTTGTGACCATCAATTTACTATCTTCTAAAACGAGGGTTGCGCCTCTGAAAACTGTTACTATCCCACGACTTGAACTATGCGCAGCTCTTCTGGGCGCGCGCTTAGTCTCAAAAATTTGTAACGCCTTGCGCTGCGAAATAAAGACAAAAACTTTCTGGTCCGATTCAACTATTACGTTAGGTTGGATCAAAACACAGCCTAAACTCCTAAAAGCCTTTGTTTGCAATCGCATCAATGAAATTCATGAGCTAACAGAACGAGACTCGTGGAGATACGTACCCACAGATCTAAACCCTGCTGACATGGCGTCAAGGGGCGTTGAACCAACCATTCTTGTAGACTCGTCTCTCTGGTGGCACGCTCCCGCGTTTCTCTTAAGTCACTATTCTGAATGGCCACAACCTCCTAATTTTAATGTAAACTTACCAGAGTTAAAAGTTCATCATGTTCAAGATAACAATTCATTTCTCAATTTCATAATATTTGAAAATTATTCTAACGCTTTAAAGTTAAAAAGAATTTATGCTTACGTTTTTCGTTTCATAAACAATTGCAAAACAAAAATAAAACATTATGGTCCTTTAGAAGAACACGAACTCAAAACATCTCTTAACTTTCTCATTAAAATGTCTCAAATTCAATCATTCTCATCTGAAATAAATCTATTAAGTCAAGGTAAACCATTGAAACCTAAATCTCAAATTTTACAATTGACTCCATTCATTGACGCCTCTGGCATACTGAGGGTTGGTGGTCGACTGGAAAATGCATCTCTTAATTATGACAAAAAACATCCGGCTTTGCTAGACAGCAAGCATCATTTTACAAAAATTTTAATGACAGCCGAGCACCAACGACTCTTTCATGCTGGTCCGCAACAGCTCCTTAGTTCATTTCGAGAACAATTTTGGCCCATTGGTGGGAGAAATTTATCCAGAAGCATTGTGCGAAAATGCATTATTTGTACAAGGCTGAAAGGCAAAACTATGGAGCCGTTGCTTGGTAATTTGCCTTCTACTAGAGTTTCTCAGTTCTATCCATTTCAAATCTGCGGTACTGATTTCGCCGGCCCTTTCTTGATTTCTAGTAAAAAGGGTCGCGGCAATAGAATTTCAAAATGCTATTTATGCTTATTTATATGTTTTTCAACTAAGGCCGTTCACCTTGAAGTAGTGAGCGATCTCAGTACGCAGGCCTTTATAATATGTCTTAAACGTTTCGTTGCAAGAAGAAGCAAGCCCCACATAATACATTGCGATAATGGTAAAAATTTCGTAGGCGCGAACAATGAGTTAGGTAGAGTGCTGCGAGCAAGTCTTCGGTCAATTAAAGAATATACTGCCAATGAAGGCATAAAGTTTTCACACATAGCTCCCTATTCCCCAACCCTAGGGGGACTATGGGAGTCTAACGTTAAATCAGCAAAGTATCTCCTTAAACGCATAATGGGGAATTCTACCTTTACTTTCGAAGAATTAACCACACTTTTCACACAGATTGAGGCTATCCTCAACTCTCGACCCCTTGTCCCATTATCTTCCGATCCCTCCGATCTCTCCCCGTTGACACCGGGGCACTTCCTCGTCGGACGCCCCCTGACTGCGCTACCAGAACCGCCTTGCGACAACGTCAAGACCGGACATCACAACCGTTACAAAGTCATGGAGGCATGTCGCCAACAATTTTGGAACCGCTGGTCAAAGGAATATCTGGCGGAAATGCAACAAAGAAATAAAAACAAATCGCGCAACAAGGAATTGAAGGTGGGAGACTTAGTGGTCTTCAAAAGAGCCACTTCCACCACTAAAATGGAAGATGGGAAGGGTGAACCGTTTGTACCCTGGTACAGACGGTGTATGCCGAGTAGCTGACTTCACAACCCACCGCGGCATCGAGCGAAGAGCCCTCAATAGGGTCTGTCTGCTTCCCACGGAAGGATGGGAAAACTCAAAAGTAGCCTCCAGCTCCTTTAAGGGGGGGCAGGATGCTAGCGCCCCGTCACTATGAGCGGGGGAACGCGCGGGGGGCGGGGTGGCCGACCCTCGCTCCGCCGGGATGACATGAGTCAGTCGGCAAACAACGTCAAATGTGTATGTAACGTATTCTCAATCCTTTATTTTCCTTTTCTCTAATTCATTAAAAAAAATATCTTTTTGACGCGCGCGAGCGACGCCACATATAATAAAATCGTAAGTGGGTGATGTCTGTACATGGAAGATAAATTTGAAAAACTATTATAAGGAGTATCTAATATCATAACAGAACCCAAATCATCGATTTTTAGAATTTTTGTCGGTTTGTCTGTGAGTTTGTGGACGCTAATCTCAGAAGTGGTTTGACCGATTAAGATGCGGTTTTCAGCAATATATTGTGCTAAGCTTCACTTAACATTTAGTCTTTGTTTTATTTAAATCGGTTCATAAATAAAAAAGTTACATCAATTTAAAGAAAAAGTAACGTAATTGCTTTAAGAAATAAAATAACTAACAGGTTTCTAGATTTGCCTAGTTGGTAATAAAACAGTGACTTTTACATACATACTTTTCATAGCTAGGATTGACGTCCTGCTAAGCCAAAACTCGTAGGTACGTAACCACGGGAACAGCTAGTTTATAATATAGTTATACTACCAACATTCCGCCAGAGCAACTTTGAGATGAAATGAATTCTGCTCTATTAGGTTAGGTACCTCTGTCGTCTTTAGACAAACATCGATATATGATGTTGGTCTCGAGCGTTTTTTTACCGCTAATTTTTGTGATTATTAGTCAAGCAGTGGAATCACATAATCACGTAGGTACTATGTGATTTACATGACGAGTTTCTGTTGACTATATACCTTAATCAAGTCTACTTTTGTGTCAATTCATCAAGCCTTGCCAACTCGTCAAGTGTCAATTGGTCAAGCATAGCGATGTGCCGCCGAGAAAGTACCTGTTCCCGAAAATTTCTTCACTTGAAAAATTCCGAAAATTCTTAGAATTTTTTTTGGATTTTTAGGAAAAGTTTCCGTTCTCGAGAATATTTCCGAGAAAATTCAAAAAAACTTTCTGCTGTTTCTTACTGCAGCACATCACTATCAAGCAGTTATAATAAGTATATATATAATGGCCAGAATTTAGGAGATGTTCCAGATTTTTCTTAGCCAGCATTGCTAGGATTGTCCCAGATTATTTCATGACGTGGCAAAATTTCATGATAGAGAGCGTCATCATTCAATTATGTCATTAATTAAAACCAATGATAATAAAGAAAAAAAGTAGAAAGTTGCCACGGGTCGTCCGGCAGATTTAATACAAACGAGCATCGTAGCAAGACGCTTAATGCCATTTTCCGCCACGGCATTCGAGTCGATTTTATGTTGTTTTGATTTTACGATGTTTTACATCAAAATAGGTTTTATATTTTTACATTGAAAGCAGATTGCATTTGATGAAATGTGAATATACGAACATACGTTTAGTTTGCAGGTTTTTATATAGGCAGACACAAATGCCAAATCTCAGGTACGTACAGTACTTAGGTATCTACTGCGTCGTCATAAAATAATACCAGTATTTTATTTTACGAAATAAATAGCGAACACATTAAATTCTGGCCACGCAAAACGCAAGTCAACGTCGCGGCGTCTCATTTCAAATTAATCTAAGCCAATATATGACACTGAAAACACGCTCAGGTACACAAATAACGTCTATACAGCTCAGTACCATTCATAAAACTAGTAGTTTGCTTAACTAAGTTAGAAAATAGTATCACAGGTTTTCCTATATAAACTAAAAAGTCCCGACTCAACTCATTTAAAACAAAATAAAATCGTTATTCACAGAGATACCGTGTCAGCACAGCACACTATAACAATTTAAAATAAGAACTTATAGCAAATCAGTCTTGTAACAGTTTCTGTACATAACGTGTATGGACATGTAGATCGCAACGATAATAATGAGATCTTCAAGTTTCCAGTATTTCCGTTTGGTGGCACATCACTCCAATTTTTCAATTGCGGGATCCACCTGAAAACATAATGGGATAGTGTGAAAAAAACTTGAAAAAAAGGCCAGATTAAAACTGAAGCGATATCTGCAACCCAGACTTTAGACCTTCAGACCCAGTCAGACTTTTTATTAAAAAAATCTTTAGATTTTGTTTCCTAAAAGTAAGTTAGTTTTAATTACTTTTGCCAAGTTACACCATTTTACTAAGTTGGCGGCATGAAGCGCTTAAAAAAAAGGTCGCAAAATTGAAATTAAGAAGAGCACATCGAAATCCATACAAATCACCCATTTTCAAAGTTTCCGGCAAACTTGTACCAAATGACCGTACTAATACCTAAGTTTTTATCGCCGTATTAGTACGGTATTATTTCTCATTAATTTCTCTAAGTTAGAGAAATTAATAAGAAATACAGACATGGCTCAGGTACTATATATTTATATAGGTACTAAATAGTGTTGCAGCAATAGTGTTGACTATTGAGTGTCGATAGTATAGTCAATAGTATTGTGACCTTGAAAAATAATCACACTATCGATAGGCCTATCGATAGTGTGACTATTTTTCAAGGTCAACTATCGATAGTCAAACTATTAATAGTCCTGCCTGCAATGCTAATACTAAATTGGAATTAATAAAAAGTACAAAAAAATGTGCTACAAGTTTGTGCACCAACCAAAGTAGGAATACAATTCTCAATTAAAGTAGATTTTTTTTTTAGATTTTAAGTATAAGATTTTAAATTCGATGAATATTGCAGGATTTTATCATTTCTTATTCTCAACAACCCCAGCCGGGCTATCATGACCACCAAAACACGATATGATATAGCGATTTATCCACGCCAACTGTCAAAATATGATAAATATCGCCGCCATGTTGAATTTTTATCTTAACAGCGAGCATCACCGTGCCAGTGACGTCACCGTGTTATGATACGATATGATAAATAAAAGAGCGAGCACGACAGTTGGCTATTTATCGAAAATTCGAGCATGACCAAATATAAGCGATAAAAATATCGATTTTTGACATTTATTCGTGTTATTTTATCGACGATGTTTAGAGTGCATGATACGCTCGATATAATAAAAATTACAAGATTTTTAGCATTTATTCATTCTCCAATTAAAAGGTAAGATTTATTTTTATGATTGTTGTGTAAATGTTTATGAAATAAATGCAGAAAATAATCCTTGATATTTATTTTTTCAGTTACAACTTCACAATAATATGGCTAGGTCATATCAAAGAATAAATTTACTTGCCGCGGAGGAGAAAGAAGTAAGAAAGGAAGAAAGGACCAGTTTTCTCCTCCCAGACAATGAGTTTTTAAGAAATTATAAAGTCTCTGTAGAAATGATTTACTACCTATGTTAGGAGTTAGAGGGAAATTTGCACGAAATTTGGCTCCTCAAACTTCTACAGGATACCCTGTAGAAGTTTAAAAAAAAATAATTAAATAAATAATCAATGAGTGAATAATAATATATGAATAATTTTTTTAAGATTATATGAATAAAAGAAAACGATAATTAATTAAGTGTCAAAGTCACCTACCGACGACGTCAAAAACGTGAGATTAAAAAAAGAAAGAACGAGTGAAAATGAATGATGATTGAAAAATTTTATTATTACATTGGCAGCATTGTTATTTCATATCGCGAAGCTAATCATTTCGTATCATGTGGTAAATTTTATCATATCATGTTGCTACTTTGGTCATGCTCGCGAAATCGATAAATATGTTGGTGATATATGATACGATATATTTTATCGTATATCTACGACGCGTGGTCATGCTAGGCGGGCAGGTACGTAAGTAAGTAGGTATATGTTAAAATATTATGTGGGTAGGTACCTCAAACTTAACCTACCTTCTCACTACCACTTGTTGTATCTGCAGATTTTAGTTCTATTGAATACGTCTTTAACGAAGAAACCTTCATCCGCATTAAATCCTTTTTCATAACCGGACCTTCTTTTGTGAGAACCTGTAACACCAACCATTGATTCATATGAAAAAAAAACTCGTTGTAGTATTAGTTAGTACCTTACCTACCCTAAACATTTAAATGATGAATGTTTGTTGAAAATCAGGCAAAATCTACTGGACAGATTTCGATGATAAATAATTCGAATACATAGAGAGCTACACTTTCAGTAGTTGCGAGGGTTCAAAACTTCCTTATGCTTCCTTCAAACATAGGCCGTCTATGATTTTGGCTTGACTAGGCGGATGCAGTCATGTTATAAAAAATATAGTAGGAAAAAATCCACAAATTACGGATAATATATCAAAACCCCATCCAGTTTTAATTTTAACTACAAAAAAATTAACCAATTTCTACAATCTAATATACTTATATAACTACCTAGGTTTAGATGTTTTCAATGTTTGGCGTGAAAATAAACTTCATGTAAGTATAAGTTACTTGGGATTTATGGAAAAAATTGCCATTTACGTACAAGAAGTGAAAGATACTTACGAGGTGAGCTCCTAGATCACTAGTTCTTAGTTTTTTTGATGCTTTCAGATTACTTTTTTGGGAGACTATATTCCATTCAATTTTCATTTTTGGATATATACAAATCTTACGAGACAAAATTCTGAAACAAAAAGTACAAAGCTTATTATGTACTGTTACTATGTGTTTACGTTATTGTGTTTGTGTTAGCTGTATGTAATATATTTATTGTATTTGAAATAGTCGTTGAAATGAAATATGTTCAAAAAATTTTTTTTTCCGAAATTTTATCTAGAGACCACAAAGAAAATAGAATTAATTTGAAATATAATCAAATCCGTGGAGCAGTTCATAGCTGGACAAAGGCCATCTGCATAATTTTTGAATGGATAAATAATTACTTAATATCTAAGTATTTAAACTTATAATAGAATACTCACTGGCGAATTTTTTTGAAAGCTAGTCTTTCCGGATAATATGGCGAAAAATTAAATCCTGGAAACTGAAAACTCAACAATTTTTTTTTATTATTCCGTATTCCTGATATCCAGCCAAAATTTTTAATATCCTTACATTCAATCCAAACAGAACTAATATTTTCTGCGGGTGATTCTTTATCTGCACATTCTTCGTCGTCGTCTGATATAACAAACACATTCGATTCATGGTTAGAATCATGAACAGAAGATAATGAATTACCAAGGAAGTTGTCAATGTCTTTTTCTACCTCTTGGTCTGTATTGTTTAAATTTTCTTGACGTTCTTCTTCATTTGATGAATCATCTGGTTTTATAATTATATTAGTGTTCATTATTCTCTTATTAATTTCCTCAGGTTTTAGTATCGCAAACATGCTTCCTTCAGGTCTATATTCTCCTTTTGTTGTAACATTAAGATCATCTTTAGAAATAGGATCAAACTGAGTTTGTATTGATTCGTCTTGATCATGAGCTGTAGGTAGTCCATCTGTTTCGTTCGAAATTTGAGTATTCAACTTCAATAGCAAGTCAGATAACGAAGGTGGATTTGATTTAATTTCCTCTGGTTTTAGTATCGAAAACATGTTTCCCTCAGGGACACAATCATTTTTTGTTTTGACTTTCATATTTTCATCATATTTAGAATCTTGATCAAATTGGCTTTGTACCAATTTGTCTGGATTTGAAATAACAGGTCCGTCTGTTTCTTCTTTCGTTTGAGCACTTAATTTCGATATCAAATCAGATAACGAAACTGATGTCACAGTAGATGCAGGTGTTGCACGCTGTATTTTGTTTCCAGTATTTCCTTTAGAAGGTATACATTCTTGATTCTTCTGTACATTAATCGGTAGTCGTATCAAGCTATTTGTTGACATGGAATAAAAACTATTACTTTTTGATATTTTTATAGGTTTTACTAACTTTGGTTTGTCTTTCTTTATAGAATTAGTTTCGCTTTCATTTGATACTTCCTCTTCTAAGCATGAAAAACTATCTTTTTTCTCATTTGGTTTACTTTTTAAAGATAGAATTTCGTTAGGCTTTATTGCTTTGGTAGGCATAAATGACATTGGATTATCAATAACATTTATATTATCAATTTTATTTGTCGTAATCCAATAACCTCTAGTTCGCCTTTGTTGCCTTGTGCATGTTATGGACCTAATAGTTTCTATGCCTAAAGGTTCATGACATTCATATGGCCCTATGAATACACAATCTTCATTGGCATTCGGTATAGCGTAAATACCAAATTGTGAGTTAGTGCTGTTCTCTGCGCATTTCTGAGAGGAAAGTCTTACTGTTTTTTGAGAGTATCTTGCTATATTTATTGCTTTAATAATACTATCATATTTTACGAAAAAACCTCTGTTGAAAAACTGTATTTCGCTAAAATCTTTTTCTATTGTCATAACGAACCACTGTGAAGATTCTGACGTTGATTCACTTTGAGTTATAATACTTTGAGTATCCATTTCTGGTTTCTTAGTATCAATGGTATCTTCATCAGTTGAAATAGGTGGATCAGTTTCAGTACTTGAATTTTCATTGTAAATATATTCCATTGACTTGTCGTTAGTTAGACATATAGATTCATCGCATGTTAAAGTATCCTTTTTAGTAGGGTCGTCTACTTTGGTGACGGACCCTATCAATTCCCAACAATAAGCGTGACCACATAAAATGCAAAAACTATCTTTTAAATCAGTGGCGTTTGTAATCAATTTTTTGACGGTTAAGGGATAAATATCCAAATCGGCAAATCGAATATCATCAATATTGATACAATCTTGTAAAAATTGATGGTCTTTGTTAACCGCCATAAACATTCTAAATGGTTTTTGGTTAGTAACTAAAAATAAATTTTTTCTTTCTTTATACCGGTCCAAAATAAAATTCCAAGGCAAAAGTGTCATTTTTTTGGGCTGAGGAGCTTGCAGTGTTAGTTTCGTTAGACCAAGGTCGCAACGTTTTTTATATTGTTTGTAGCTGTGCTCAAGCCATGCGACCAATTTATTTTTGTTCGACCCTATATCATTTGTCATAAATCCACCCGATAAAATGTTTTCCCGAATATTATCGACATTTATGTCAGGAGTATCTTCTCTCGACGTTTCTTCAACATTTCCGGAGACCGTTGAAGCTACTGATTTTTTCATTACTTTATGTGAAATAACGATGTCTTTATTGATTTCACGATTTCCGCGATTCTCATTGCGATGGTACTCTTTTCTTGTCGCTTCATCTTTTCTTTCTGATCCAGTAACAATATTTTTTGTGCTTTGTCGATATTTATAACTCGCTTGATCTATGTTTATTAAGCTTTTCAATCTATTATGTAAGCTTTGGTCATCTTTTTCCATTTCCTGTATTTTAAAATTCATTTGTCGGTAATATCTGCTAGTATACTTCCTGCCAACATATGCTTGTAATCTTGCACAAGTGTTTCTGTAGTAACCCGATTCCATTGGGCCATCTAAATCAACAGGTATTGAATACGATTCTGACAATAATCTATCTGACTGTGGGTTTTCATTTCTTTCTGATTTATGCGCGTTTCGCGTGTCGCGTTTTCGGTAGGCCCGCATATAAGACGGATTAGATTTTACACTGGATTCTAAATCAATTATTTTCTCACACTCAGCATCTAAGCTTGAATAAGTTAGTAATGTATCAGACTTTCGCTTTTCATTTCTATCAGATTTATAAAGATGTTTTTCGCGTTGTGGGCGGGTCTGCATATAAGATAGATTAGATTTTACATTGGACATTGAATTAATTATTTTGTCGCATTCAGTGACATTGCTCACAGGAGCCTCAAAATGTTTAACTTCCATTTCCCCAACACTGTGAACAAACTGACCCTTGCAAAAACATTTATATAAATTATGCACCATGCACCATGGTTCAATATTGTCACAATTGATTTTAGTGAGGAGAACAATTAAATCGCGGTCAACTTTTCTACTATTTTTTAAATTCCTGGTCTTATAAAATTCTGAATATTTAGTAGTAGTTTTACAATTTCTTTTGCGTGATTTCAATACGATACTTTTGTCTCCTGAGAGAACCACTGTTTGGTGAAATTTTTGTTCTTCCCTGGAAAGGTTTGAATTCATTTCTTTATCTAGCTTCAACAAACCTGGTATCAAATCTGAAGAGACACTATCATAATTGTCTGTGTAACTTGAAAAGTCACACTTACATTGAAACATACATTCTAAACGCCCACAATGTTCTTTTACAATGAAAGCACAGTTCAAGGAATTACAGATGCATCCTAATGCGCAATGGGCGTTGGTACAATTTTTCGGTTTATCTTCTATATTTTCTGCATCTTCAGGCAATCTTATCACAGTCACATCAAGTCGATCTAGTTCACCGAATTTCTTTTTGTTCTTGTCTTTAGCATTGCTAATGTTACTATTTACACTATTATCAATTTCGTCACTTATATTTCTACTCTCATCTTCACTAGCAAACATGTTATCTTGATTTAAACTAATTTCAACCGAATCAATCATTTGGCATAGTACTTTCTCAACTTCTTCTAAAATATCGCCTTCTTTTACCGATAATACTTGACAGGTTCCATTTTTATCATGTGTCTTTTCAACAATGTTTTCAATATCACGTCGCATAAGCATCCTTTTCTGATCGTATTTATAATTAAGATCGAATGTGGTACAAGCATTTGGTTGAAATTGGACAGAGTTTGATTTATTCAATGTGCCCACCATCGATACTGCGAATTCAGCCCATTTGTGTGATATTATTCCATCAACGTCACGTAAACTGTGGACAAAATTCCTTATTGTGGGTTCCATAGGAGATCCGTACATAGGCATCACGTCCAAACCAGGCTTTGGTAGATTTACTAGTTCTAAATTTCCAACGTGATGTTTTTGATAAGAGTCATCAATATATTTCTTCTGAGTTAAAGGTCCAGGTTTAATTTTTAAAGAAAGTGAATGTTGTAAAAGACCCTTCTTTTTATGTACAATGGTTTTTCTCGAGGACTTTTTATTTTTCACTTGCTCTTTGCTGTTATGCCTATTAAATTTATATATAAATTTATTAGATCCGCCTCTGCTTCCGCATACTCTAATATTATTACCGTTCCACAGAATATATTGTGTAAAATGAATGTGCTCTTCCGGATTAATATTCGTGAGCATTTGCCAAGATGATCTTAAAACGGGATTATCAGACTTCAGGATATTTAGAGCCAACTTTTTTGTATCCTCGTCTTTAGAACATCCATTTCTTATTCTTTTCAACAATACAATTTGTTGTTTTTCTAAGCTTTGAGGTAAGTATTCATCTATATCTTTTTCAAACAAATTTCTTATATCCCTTACAGTCTTTACTTTTAATTTGCTCCTTTTCTTATAGTCATAATATTTGTCACTTTTTGGTTGGAATGTACAATATTTTGGAGCTGCATTTAACTTTATAGGTTGTGCTGGTTCGATATTCAAAAGTTCGTAAAGATTATTTCTTTCGCCACAAAGTCCTCTAGTAATTTCCGAAGAAAACACTTTGACATCTTGTTCCATCGTGGTGGTGGTATCTGAAATTAAAAAAAAAAGTACATTTAGTACTTAAGAAACGTTTTAAACTTTACTAACTGCTTATTATTTCTACGCTTAAATTTTTAGGATTCCGTACCTCAAAAGGAACCCTCATAATATCACTTTGTTGTCCGTCTGTCTGTCAAACTTTTATTTCTCAGGAACGCTTAAAGGTATAAAGTTGAAATTAATATTGAATACTCGGATCTATGGTCTCTTTCAGCAATATCAAAAAAAGTGTTACAAACTTATTTTTGCGTGCGATGCAGTATGAATCCTAGCGTGCTTTGCGTGTGCGGAACCCTCGGTGCGCGAGTTTGACTCGCCCTTGGCCGGTTTTTTTTAGTAATGTGTGGTATTAATGACTTCAAATTAATTTATTTTTATTATTTTGTCGTTTTAATCTGCTTTTGTATAAATATCCTAATACATAACACAACATTCTAAAATAAATGTGTGTTACATAACATAATATTACCTAATTTCGGTCAACTGGACCCTTTTACTAAAGTTAACATAAATTAGTTTTATTTTTTTATTAGTGTTGCTAAAATAATAACTAGTCGATTTTATACTTAACATATTGCTCTATTATAATAAAATAATAATCTATGTAACTGACAACTGGATCTCTAGATATTAGTCTAGTTTAAATTTTAATGTATTCAACTGGGCCCTTTTACTAAACTTAACATAAATTTGATTTAAGCTTCTATTTTTTATGGGTATAATTTAAACGCTCACCAGAAATATTTTTTTACACCCTAAGCCTAAGTACCAAATAAATTAAATGACTCAAAAAAAAACCTTTATAAAGAGGGTCCTAAAATATATTCTACACTAGCTGTCGCCCGCGGCTTCGCCCGCGTGAGTTTCGCTTAGATGAAAAATCTCTCTTGGAGCTTTTCATCAGATGTTCCAGATCTTCAATTTTTATACGTCAGCAGAAAATGCTCATCAGGTTGAACGACTTTTAATAAGGCGCCATTTCCATATATGTTATAGTATAGCTGGTCTCTTGCAGTTCTTCATCAGATGTTCCAAATCTTCAATTTTTATACGTCAGCAGAAAATGCTCATCAGGTTGAACGACTTTTGTTAAGGCACCATTTCCATATTTCTTATAGTTTAGCTGTTCTGCTATGGTTCTTCATCAGGTGTTCCAGTTTTCAAAATCAATTATAGCCTATATGTTGCCCAGGCTTAATAGCTATACAACAAAAAAAGTTTCATTCAAATCCGTCCAGTAGTTTTTGCGTGAAACGCGTACATACATACAGACAGACAGACAGACAGACAGACAGACAGACAGACAGACAGACAGACAGACAGACAGACAGACAAGAAATTCCAAAAAATGTTTTTTGCTTTCTATTATTCTTTTTAAGTGTCCCTCTATCCATTTCAGTCAAAAATACTAAATGTACAGACAAAATATTTTTACTGTTTTATTATATGTATAGATTATGGTCCAAAATAAATATCATCATCAGAATAAATGCATGCATTGTTCAAATATTCTTTTTGCTTCCTAAAATGGATAAATGATCACCAAATAATGTGATACATAAACCTTATCCCTTCTCATAAGAATGAGTTAAGAAAACATGAATAGATAAAGTTAAGAGTTGTAAATTTACAAATCGTCTGTAGAGATTTTTCTAGTATCTCACCAAACTATTTATAGATCACTAGTTTTACTAGTAGATAGTTTATAGATAAAGTTGAAACCCTTAGAGAAATCTTCACTCGTCAAGTTTTAAAATCAAAGTAACTCAAGACTAAAAACTTTAAGTTACATTTGATTTATAATAGACACACAATGGCACAGAACTTATAAGAGTTATTTAAACTTATTATTGCATCATGGCGTGACAAATTTATTACTTCTTATTTTTTTACATTACTTGTTTAAGGTAGTTAATAATGGGTAAAGAAGCAAATCTATGTGCGATGCAATTCTATCGTGGAATACTATGTAAAACTCTCTAAAATAAAAGCGCCCGCTGTAAATGTAAGATGTAAATATGAATATTATTAGGTATAAGAATTTCTTTTAAATTGCATGTTTAATGTGTAAAATACTCATTTTATATAAAATATAGTGATTTAAAACATATGAAATGTTTAATTAGAGATAATTTAATGATAAAACCATAAAAATAAGCATTAAAATATGTAACGAAAATCATTTGAAGCAAAAATAAGCAATAAAAATGGCGTCAAGATAAAATTTTCTAGAAAAACGATTTCTATAGAACAAACACTCTAGAGAAATAATAAGTAGTAATAATAATAATAAGAGTATATAATAAGTGTAAACTTTGAATAATTTTTTTCCAATAAATGTGAATTAAGTTAATTATTTTTTATTCCATATGATCAACCAACTATTTAACTATCTGAATACAGTCTTAACTCTATACCACCCAAGTGGTACCTAAACGCTTGGAGTGCCACATATGAAACCTCATATGGGAGTAAATATAAGTTCATGTGTCCGCGTGTTGTACAGGGTAGGCACCTTCGGAACCCTACATTGCGCGTGGCCCGACACGCACTTGATGAATTATTATTTTATTATAATTTTGGTGTTCCACATACAATTTTTTTTTTGCGGAATAGACAATTTTAATTTACCACTAAATAACTTGAATCATCATCATTTTTCAAAATATCATTCAATCTTGCAATATATTAAATTGACGTTAAAAAATTACACTTACGGACACAACTCCACTGCAGAATTTTCTTCAAAGACGTCCATTTCCAAAATTGTCTGATAAATCATACTATTCATAATCAATACATATAATAAAACTGTAGTCTGTACATAGGAGATATTTAAGAAAAAAACTAGGAGGGGTCTTTCTAGGGCCAATAGAAGCCAAAACGATTTTTTTTTTAATTTTTGTCTGTCTGTATGTTTGTACGCGCATCACGCAAAAACTACTGGACCAAATTTGATGCGGTTTTCACTATTGTATTGTAGAAGGTCTAACTTAAATCTGGTGTAGGTTTCATCTCGATACGTCGCTTAGAACCAGAAATATAAACATTAGTATATCATCAATCAATACATATCATCATCAATACATATAATAAAACTGTAACTGGTCTGTGTCTGTACATAGGAGATATTTAAGAAAAAAACTAGGAGGGGTCTTTATAGGGTCAATAGAAGCCAAAACGATTTTTTCCCATGCTATTCTATCGCATTCCATCCAATCATTTGATTCGGGTAGGTAACGTGTTATTACTTATGTAACTGCTTGGAACACATAAAGATCCATTTTATCAACTTGACGCGGGCGAAGCCGCGGGCAAAAGCTAGTAATATTATAAAGAGGAAGTGTTTGTAAGTATGTGAGTATGTAAGTAATCTTCGGAACTACTGACCGATTCCAAAATTCTTTCACCAATAGAAAGCTACATTATGTCAGGCGCAGACCGTGTGTATACTATCGAGGCGTTTTTCGAGGGCGGAAAATCGTATGCTCGGCGCCAGTTTTGTTTACATTACAACATAAGGCGTTTACAGGATGGACCAAGCGAAAACTCATTCGTTAATGGGTACAGAAGTTGCGTAGTAGGTACACGATCAGCCATAAATCAGCCGCGGCCGGGCCCCGAGCAGGACTTCAAGATCTGAAGAAGCAATAAGCGAACTCGTCTGTCGATACGCAAAAGAGTTATCCAACTTTAGCCCGGGAAGTAGTGTCATCCAATGTATGGAACCTGCAAATTTTGGTATCGGAAGAATTCACTTGGCACAGGTGTTATATACATGAAGTTAAGCTAATTTAGCCCGGTAGCCATCTACCCCCCCCTGGTGGGTAGGTAGGGGGGGCATTCAAAGGTACACGCCGCCGCGCTTTAGTTAAAAAATCATATCAGCTTCTATTTACCTACCACCTCGAGTTTGGAGTCATTTTCTAGTAAATCAGGCATGAGGAATTCATTTTTGAGACATTTAGTATATAGTTTAATAGAAAAAAAGGAAAATATTGACGAAAATATCAATATCGGTTTGTTTTTTTTTTTATTCAACTGTCAATATTTTTGAAAATCCTGAATTTTGTGCAAATAAAAAAATACTATATTAAAGGATATTTATCTAGCTTTTAAAAAATATATACTTTAATATATAAAGTTATCATAGATGTTTCTGAAAAAAATCGGACATGGTACGCGGCGGTGCCTAGGAACTTTTACAGTAGTCTAGTTTCTCATCCTTTTGTTGACATATTAATTTGGTTTTATATGCAAAATATACAGAATATGTACTTTACTTAGTTATTGACTGTCTCTTATGGTCTGATGAATAAATAATAGTATTTTTAGGGTTCCGAAGTAAACATGGAACCCTTATAGTTTCGTCATGTCTGTCCGTTTGGCTGTCCGTCAGTTTGTCCGAGACTTAGCTCAGAGACTATTAATGCTATCAAGTTGTAATTTGGTATAGATATACATATTAATTACGCGGATAGAAATGTAGAATAAAATCATGAAAAAAAAATTTATTTAGGGCGGTTCCCCTACGGCTAAAGAGGGGATGATTTTTTTTTATCTCGATTATACCATCGTGTGGGGTATCATTTGATAGGTTTTTTAAAAATATTTTGAGTGTGTGAACATCATATTTTGATTTTGCAAAATTTTGTTAAGAGTCAAGTGTCCCCCCCTTTCGAATAGGAAAATAGTTGTCGGTGGATACGGGAAAAAGTCATGATACGTAGTAAAGATAATGAATTGGAAAACTATTACTACTATGTAGGCTTTACACTTTAACTAGTAATAGACGATAAACTTACTAAATCTATTTTAGTATGAAAAATATTTGTAGGAACATATTTCATTGAATATGATGGTATGGTATATATACATTGTATTATAGTCATTAGTTAAATAAAGCTGGGAGTTAATTTGAGTTGATGTATCCACATTTGTACAGAGTAGGCAGGCAGGCACCTTCGGAACTCTACAATGGTGGTCCGATATGGACTTGACCAATTATTTTATTATATTACCGACATTTTCCACCACAGTGGCATAATTTGGTTCATTTTAATTGAATTTTGACAGCTGCACCTAACACCGCACCGTGGCTTGCACCGAATCAGTTAACGACAAGCAGTAGCAGCAACTGGTGCAATAGTCCACTTTGGTTTCCATTCATTTAATTCCATTTCCTATCCCAAATCCGCAAGTGTGCTGTTCTCTAAAAAAGACTGACAGCTAGAGAATGTTCCGCCGATGGAAGCCAGTTCTCGGCTGCATCTCCTAAGAGCTGTTTACTAGGGTGTGCATGTAGAGTGTGCTGTGCATTGTGGACTCCTACTTGTCAGAAAGGCACGTCGAGTACCCAGGGAAAGACGGATGGCGATGCTGGGAAATGTCATGTGGCGTTCCGCATCCCATGCCCTATGTTTTTATCGTCCTAGACATGCACCGCCAGAAAATGCGAGCATAGTGGTAGGTGGGGTCAATATCGCTATTGGTGGAACTATGAAGTACCTCGCCTGAATGAACCCTAGAACTATGAAGCCTAGTCCTGGATGCCAAATGGAAGTTCTCCGATCATTTCAAGAATATGGCTCCGAAACTCTTGAAATCGGCATCTGCATCGTCCAGGATACTGCCTAATAGGACCCAATACACCCGCGCGACGCCTCTATACTGGTGTCGTACGGTCGATGGCATTATATGGAGTCCCAATATGCGCAGATGATTTAAAAAAGGAGAGCATAATGTTGTTGCGTAGACCCCAAAGGGCTATCTGTACAATACGAGGATATCGCACAGTTTCTGCAGACGCTGCTTGTATTCTTGTTGGGTCCTTGCCATGGGATCTAGAGGCAAAAATTCTTTCTGAGGCTTTTTATGGCGTGAAGAAAATCGCGCCCTAGGTCACAATAAAGCATAGATATTCAGCGAGACTATAATGCCAAAGAAAGAAGAGGCAGAGCAACAACGAGAAGCTCTGTCGGCCGGGCCGGAGAAGAAGGGCCTATGCCCTATGGTCCATCGTCCGCGTTTTTAAGAGGCTATTATTTAAGGCAGGCGGAGTAATTATACTCGATACAGGGTGACATTTAAAGGTCACTGCCGTGGCTGGAGAGTGTGGAAGATTGGTTGTAACTCCACCGTTCCCACCTCTTCAGTATTGGTATGTAGAGGCACCGGGGTGTTTTTAGTGGGTCCAAGTCCCACATGCCGCTTCACTGCTCGACAGTCGAGAAGTAAAGCGGTATGCGAAGGTATTTTCATATAGCATTTTCACCACATTGACAAAATTTTGCACTTTAAAGTCAAATATTTCACAAACGGATCCATAAATCAAAATATAATGTTCACATACTCAAAATATTTTTGAAAAACCTATCAAATGATACCCCACACGATGGTACAATAGAGATAAAAAAAAATCATCCCCTCTTTAGCCGTAGAGGAACCGCCCTAAAAAAAATTTTTCTTCATGATTTTATTCTACATTTCTATCCGCGTAATTAATATGTATATCTATACCAAATTACAACTTGATAGCATTAATAGTCTCTGAGCTAAGTCTCGGACAGACGGACGGACAGCCAAACGGACAGACATGACGAAACTATAAGGGTTCCATGTTTACTTCGGAACCCTAAAAATACTATTATTTATTCATCAGACCATAAGAGACAGTCAATAACTAAGTAAAGTACATATTCTGTATATTTTGCATATAAAACCAAATTAATATGTCAACAAAAGGATGAGAAACTAGACTACTGTAAAAGTTCCTAGGCACCGCCGCGTACCATGTCCGATTTTTTCAGAAACATCTATGATAACTTTATATATTAAAGTATATATTTTTTAAAAGCTAGATAAATATCCTTTAATATAGTATTTTTTTATTTGCACAAAATTCAGGATTTTCAAAAATATTGACAGTTGAATAAAAAAAATAACAAACCGATTTTGATATTTTCGTCAATATTTTCCTTTTTTTCTATTAAACTATATACTAAATGTCTCAAAAATGAATTCCTCATGCCTGATTTACTAGAAAATGACACCAAACTCGAGGTGGTAGGTAAATAGAAGCTGATATGATTTTTTAACTAAAGCGCGGCGGCGTGTACCTTTGAATGCCCCCCCTACCTACCCACCAGGGGGGGGTGAATGGCTACCGGGCTAAATTAGCTTAACTTCATGTATATAACACCTATGCCAAGTGAATTCTTCCGATACCAAAATTTGCACGTCATGACACTACTTCCCGGGCTACTTGAAGGATATCTTGCCTACAGTTCATGGACGTAGTTTTAGAAGGATGGAGCCACCACCCACACTGCAACAGGCACCATGGACCAGCTTCGAGAGATATTTTCTCGAAAATTGATATCCCGCTTTGGTAATATCGCATGGCCTCGACAATCACCAGATTTGACCCCCATGGATTTTTCCTGTTGAAGTAACCTTAAGAGCAAAGTTTTTATCAGTATTCCAACGAATATAACTGAGCTCAAACAAAATATCTAATACCTTTTTGTATTGCTGCAACACACATTTATTTTTTCGTTTGTAGGTATATTTTTCGTTGTTTGTTGTAAGAAACTGTATGTGTTGTTGTGGCTACAAATAAAATTCTTTATCTATATCCACCACGAAATTATGAACATCGATTCTGCCTTGCTCCCATAGAGTTAGATTTTTTTTTTAATCAAAGTACCTATACGTCTATTAAGAATGAAATTTGTTTTTTTACGTCTTTGCTTGCTCCGGCGGCATGTCACGTAAAATGCAATGACGAGATTCCACGAGTACGCGCGACGTGATGGAGGTCATGTCGAAAACGTCATTTTTTTAAATTACCTATATCCGCACTTATTTTTTTTCAAATGTACAGTAAAAATATTTTTTATAAACAATTAGGTTTTTTTAATTAATTTCAAAATGCTTACTCTGCCTAGAGACACTCTGTATAAGTGGTTTATATAGGGTTCATTTTCGAATATTTAGGAAATGGGAAATGGATGGATGGCATAGATAGCTCAGATTACTTTGAGGTACTCGTCAGTCTTTTAATGCCTATGCCTTTTTCAAATTTAAAAGTTAGTGCTTTGTCAGGGATATTGAAGCCTAGATTCTCAGGCAATTTTGGTTGGAATCGTATATTCCAACCCAACCGATATCAGTACCGTAAACTGCTGCAACTTATCCAACTACACACAAATTTGCCTATTTCATTTGAATTACGATATATCGCATTCGCTTGCTTTATTCTCGTTTTCTACAATTCTGTAGTAACTATTCATTATTTGGGCAACATATTTTTCATTTTTTATAATTGTAACTCCATAAATACTCTGTCAGTTGTGCGACAAAGATCGGTGGGTGAGGCAGCATTTTTTTTTGCGCTCCAAAACTTTCGAATTTTAACTATTAAAAATCTGTGATTTCGCACAGGATTAACTGCCTAAGGTAGGATAATATTGTCTTCTTCTAGTATTACTTGTTTTTTTACGCAAAAGATTGTTTTTTATCAAAAAAAACTTAGAAGGCAATCATGTGTAGTGTTTTTAAAACTTGAGTGACATAACTATGCCTGGGTCTAGGGTTGTCAAATTTTGTTAACTAGCTTTTACTCGCAGCTTCACTCGCCTGAATCTCGCTTACATTATGCTTACAAATTTATTTTAGAATTTGTTTACTCTAGTTATATTAGAAGTGCTCGTTGTAAATTTGTAAAACAATATTCAAATATTTTTTGTAGAAATATTTGTAAAAGAAATTCAACACTTTGTATACTTTTCTTTTATACTACAATCAAAAATTAAGATTATTAATAATTGTTGATTAAAATGATGAGACATTATTACCAAGAAGCATTAAAATTGTGATTTTTTTAATGAAAGTAGCCATCTGGTTTTTTTCTTTCATAAAAAAGTATTAATAATAATCTGTATTCTTTTGGACAACGACATTTTTGTATGGAAAGTCTGTAGAACCTGCTACAACTTGGCCTAGTAGCTGTAATAAAAAAATGATACAGTATATTGCACTGATTAAATTGGAAGGGATAAATAGGTTGTCTCATGCACATGAAAAAAAATTAACGGAAACGATAAGTACAATAAGTATTGAATTATCCTTCTAGGCAAACTTGTGTCTTTTACATACAACTTTGCCTACAACTTTGAGCCCTTGTAATTCAGAAAATTGGTGGAAATTAATACGATTTGGGGTCTCAATAGCAAGCTATTATGTCTGCCTTCCATTTAAAAACATGTATGAGTCAAAATTATGAATAGGTTCCGAGAAAATCGCAAAAAACGTCAAATTCCGTGCAAAGTTGCAGCAGTTTACGGTAACCAAACAGTTTACACCTATGTCATACAGAGAAATCGCCTTTGAAAAAAATGAGGCCAACATTTTTACAGCAGGTACCTACGCAATAATATATATTAGGTAGGGAACACAAAGATAAATACATATATGTATGTTAATACCTCTTAAATTCTGGGCCGAATGCCCGATTCCCTTTGTTTTAATCCGCACATGTGACATTTATAGTAATTGCCCTTATTAATCGCCAACGCAAACATGTGTTAAAAGTTGTTTAATATATAAATATCTGTCTGCAGATCATCTACTTAAAGGTAAAAAAGTTTAAAAACAAACTTTGCAGTTCGATCCTTAGATACGTTTTTACAGATTTTTTTTTTTCCAGATTTTTAACTACATATTTACAATTTTCACATTTAACTAATCCTGTACAAGTACTGTTAGACATCACTTCTTGCCAAATTTCATAATTCTAGGTCAACGGGAATTACCTCATAAGTTTTGATTTACGTCTGAAATCGCAAAATGTGCGAAAATTCGCAACATTTGCATTTACGGTAATATCTCCTGATCGCGTTGACAAATAATTTTGATTATTTTACAGCTGAAAGAGACTGTAGATCTGAGTATTTGATATGAATTTCAACTTGATACCTTTGTGCATTCCTGTGAAAAAAAATGTTTGACAAACAGACGGACAAGAAAGTGATCTTATAAGTTAAAGGGTTTCCTTTTCAAGTACGGAACCCTAAAAATGATAATATTTTTTGTAATACGTAGAACCATCCCCATTATCATACTTCATCATAATCGTCATCTTCATGGTTACAATAAATAAAATATTAAAATGTCATTTATTCCAGGTAGGTAGGTACCAAGATATAACCATTATCATCATTTGGTTCGTCTAAAAAGTTTTCTGCCCAGTAACTAACAGTTAACATAACATACGGATTAGCAACAATTAGCAAAGTTTGATTTTATTATCTTATAAGTAGTTGACAAATAAACCTATGAAATGAGGCGAAAAGCATAGCCCAACTTTGTCTAACTCATAAACATTCGAGAATGTTTTGAAGACAATAAAAATATATATATAGGTCAAATATATGACTACGAATACTAATAAATCTTAATATAATACTGCTTACTATTAACAATTGGTAACAAAAATAATTGAAAAGGTTCGATAAAGTAGAGGAATAACGTAAACGCCCGCATAAAATATTGAACTTGAATAATTTGAGGTTAGATACATACGAAGAATTTATCTGGTGGTCGATTAGTGTGATTTGCTATGATTATACCATTTAAAAAAAAACCGGCCAAGTGCGACACAAGCTCGCGCACCGAGGGTTCCGTACACGCAAAGCATCTCACATTATAGCTCTAACTAAAAGACTAACTAGTTTCAAAACAAACTTAACTTTGCAGTTCGATTCCTAGGATTCATACTGCAACGAGCGCAAAAATTATTTTGTAACACTGTTTTGTAAACTTCCAAGAATATATTCACAATTTTCAGATTTATTCCTGTACAAGTACTGTTAGACCTAGCTTTTTGCCAAATTTCATAATTTTAGGTCAATGGGAAGTACCCCATAGGTTTTGATTGCTGTCTGAAATCGCAAAATATGCAAAAATTCGCAACATTTACGGTTATATCTCCTGATCGCGTTGATGTATAACTTTGATTATTGTTTTGCTAAAAGATACCATGGATCCGAGTATTCGATATTAATTTCAACTTGATACCTGCGTTCCTGACAAAAAAAAAGTTTGACGGACAACAAAGTGATCTTATAAGGGTTCCGTTTTTGCTTTTTGAGGTACGGAGCCCTAAAAATGTATTTATGTGCAACTAACTCCATACAATCATCTCATATGGTTCCTAGAATTTCAAATTACTACTCTATATGTATGTACCTACCTTAAGTAGATAGGTACATTCTTCATTTATTTCGATGTTTTATTAAAGGTCGGTCGGTCCACATCAGAAATTAGGTAGGTATGTAAGTACTTAACTACCTATAACTACCACGGTGCCTACTAAAAGCACACGAATAATAATTGTGTGCTACAAGCTACCAAGTCTAGAACCTCAACGAAATACTTACCTAGGTATTTACTGATAAAAACGTGTAACGAGGCCGGCTTTCACAATAACATTTCGCTTTTGACCATGCCAATTGATTAACAAGGGATCCACTGTTTCGCCACTGAAACAATAAAAAGCAAAAAACTAGGTAGGTATGCAGACGAAAACACAAAATTGTATTCTTACCTAAGTACATAAATACATACACTAATGTTCTATCTACTATACAAAATGGCGGCCTAACCTAAGCTGACGTTAGTAGTAGGTAGGTACCTAACAAAGCCACAAATATCTACCCGCAATCATCTAGTATACATTTGAATATAATGCATCACATTATATCAAATTAACAAAAAAATTAAATTCACCACACTAAATAACCTTTATTTCCAAAAATAATGCATCAGCAAAATTTCATATCTAGATTTTTCGCAACCGAAATCGGTGAATGACGACTGACCGACTGACGGCATTCAATCGTGCGTGCCGTTCTCATTCGTTCATTCATAAAAGCCGACCGAACCGAAATCAATTAAATCAATAAATAACCCACCATGTATATATAACCTACAAAACAACATCACACCACAGCCACAGAATTAATATAAGTACTACACAGCATCACACACACCTAACAGACAATATTACTGAGTACCATCGAGATATTATGTACCTAATATAACGTAGTTGTATTTCGATGTTGAGTATCTATTGAAAATATAATACGTATCACGTAGTTCAATATAACGCTCGTATACGTTGTACTATTTTATCAACATACATTTTATCAACATAGTAGTATCCTACTACCTATGTTTATAAAATGTTTTTCTGAAAATCGGCATCCGCTATTGCCTTTCGTATACTTTACAAATTTATCACTCTTTATTTAATCAACAATCCTGTTCAAAATCCACGTTTTTTAGTACCTGGTCTATATAATAGCTCGATGGATTTTCGTTGATAGTGGTAACTTTTAGGTTATGTAGGTATGTGATGGACGGATCAAAAATGGCGGAATAATTTTGTAGTTAGATTTCAAATTACATACCATGATCTTATGATTAAAATGTCAAATACTAATTTTTATAGCATCTTATAAGTAAAATCCATAACATTACCTTTGATTGCTTCTGTGTAAAAACTAATCACACAATCATATTGTTTTATTTGGTTTGAAATTAAAATGAAGGCCGAAAACAAAATGGCCGCCAACGTAACACGTGAGCGATTGGCGTTCTGGCATTCAGTTTCGAAGTTTCAGTGAAGCTAAAAACAAATCTGCAATAATCAAGCGTATACCTAACTTATAATAAATAACTTATTTCAACGTCACTTCTAATTACAGTAAACTATACATAAACAACAATATTTTAATCACAAGAACACGCTATCTTAGTTTTTTTTATCTGTTCTGTCTGTGACGTCTGTGATTATTACACCAAATACTACTACATTTAGTAGTAGTATTTGTTTATTGATTCCAAAGATTTGTAAAGGCTTTTTATCCAATACGAGGGAAAATTAGTAAAAAAATGATGAATGGGGACATGTAGGATTTTTCAATAAATATTATTACGAGCATCTCAGACGAGGATTGGTTTTTGTTTTGATAATAACGTAAATCAACTACTTTTACTTTCATCGATTGTATAGGACTTTAACAGAGTCCGCAAACTATAGAACTTGAGATATGATCGAAGATACTATGCCGATTTAATTTTTCTTATATCTATAGTTTGCGGAATATTCATCCATAATATAATAATGAGCGATTTTCTGACAGCTAAATTAAGAAAAAAAATCAGTATAAAAAAGTCTCAACAGTAATGGCTGCACCTGGTGCGCTTTTTCTTGTCAACCAGAGGCAGAAAAAATCACCCATGGTAAGTACTTTGTAAAACTACCATGGAAGTAATAAGTACTTATTACTTCCATGACAACTACTTATTACTTCCATGAAATCACCTAACAGTTTGACAGTTGCGCAAATCACATTATTGATATGAACTTTTTAGATGTTTTTATTAAGTTTTATTTTTTTTAAATGCCAATCCTGTGACTTTTTGCTTTTTGTGTGGAACTTTTTCTCTCACCTTTGCTTAAGCGCTATTTATGAAGTCATCTGGAACTATTTTGTTTTTTATTTAATTTGGGTCTCGGAAAATCCCTCATTCAAAACTACTTACTGCACCGATTTTTATTGTAGGTACCTACAATCCCCGGCACATAAGTTGACCTATGCGCAGTACGACGTTTTCAGGTATCAAGGGAGGTGAGGTATGAGGTGCGACGTGTAAAACTATCCGTAACCATAGCAACGTAGCGACGCTATCCTTCCGCGCATGCGCGCAGTAGCTTCCTCCTCCGCGCGCGTTCACACGTTCCCCGTTGTCTTGAAATACAATCGCGCACAGTCGTAAGTTAATATAAAAGTTTTCGTTTTGTGAGTGGAGCAGTTTGTTGGAAGAAACATGCCTCGTCCACAACCAACTATGAAAAGACAAGCGAGAAAGATAGTATTTGATGTCTATAATTATTTTTTGAAAGAACATAATATAACGGTTTCGCAAAATAAAACAGCAGAAGCGACTAAAACGTCAATATCCACCGTCAAGAGGATTATAAAAGAAAGTAAAAAATCCGATTTTTTTTTTAAATTTCAAATAAATCTTTATTTTAAAAAATGTGAATTTTAAATTTCGCGGGTGACCGCGCAAAATCCTTAATAACACTTTTGTCTGTAATTATACCTGCGCCGACGACAGCCATTTTGGTTCAACTTACGTGCCGGGGATTGTACTATGCGATTACCTACTTTTTGTTTGCTAAGATCCCTGGTCAAATGTCATTTTGACAAGTTTGACATTCGCCTTCACTATATAAACTTTTTGTACGGGCAGTTTGCAAAAGAAATGGTATTTTCATCGAGATAGGTATTTTGAAGAAATGATAATAAAATAATTAATGTTTCCTTTCAGAATTTTACGAAATATTACATTAACTAAATAAAGAGAGCAGTGTGTGGTTTTACTAAAAAACTTAATTCTTCAATTAATTGTTATGTTATTGCCACAAGGTTGATTGGTCTTTTTTTATCAGTAATTAATTGATCAGTATTTTTACTATTGCATTCTTTTGTTGAAGATAAAATAAAAATAAATAATACCTATTTTATATATCAATTTTCTCTTAGATTTTTTCTGCAAATTGCACTTGTTTGCGTCAAGGAGACGTGTGTGAAGTTGTCGAAGGCTGAGGGGACTTAGCACAACGTAATCGCATAGTATGCTGTAGGTAGGTTGATAGGGAGACGTACTACCATAGATCTAAGTACGTCCTGTCGCGTACTACATTAGTACCTCAGTCAATACAGCATCATCATAAAGGTGAGCGCAGACTTGTGCCGCACCGCACGCACCGCAGTCCCCGCATTCGTTTTCTTTATATGAAGTTATATGTAACCTCGCATACCTACACGCAACGCAGTCGCCGCAGTCGAATTCGCATGACACGGTCGAATTCCCCAAGCCGCAGCTGATGACGTCACTAACGCCGGCCCTCAACAGCGTACGCTGCGGGTGACGTCATTTGCATCCAGAGGCCGGCCAAACTTTTATAACTCTTGTTGCCATTTGATTTTCTTCTTCCTCTGTTAATAAACAACTGATAACAAATCGTTCGTCAAGAGCCATTTTGTAATTTACGCCTAATCTTGATTAAATTAGAAGCTGAATAAAAAAAGAGGACTTCGGTGCGTGCGTCAGATATGCGAGGCCATCAACAAAAACGATGAATGCGGCGACTGCGGGGACTGCGGTGCGGCTAAGTCTGCGTTCACCTTAAGCCCCCTCTACACGTTGGCGGACGCATCCGCGGACATCATCTGCGGATGCGTCGGCCGACGTGTAGAGGGGGTGATTTGTGCGTCTGTGGTAGGTATTTATACTTCGTTCGCGATAAGTTTGCAGTGAGTCATCACTGTTGTGGCCTGTGGTGTGGCCCTAGAATAGCACCAACCCATCTCTTCCCGTGGGTGTCGTAAGAGGCGACTAAGGGATTTAAAACACCGGAGGATGGGCAGCAGCATCTTTCCGCGTACTATGCCATCACACTGCGATCGCCAACCCGCCTGCCAAGCGTGGCGATTACGGCAAAACCCCCCATGGATAAAATCCTTGGGGGAGGCCTTTGTCCAGCAGTGGACGTCTTTAGGCTGAGAGAAGAGTCATCACTGGTAAAGGTCTATTCACCATGGTGTTAAAAATCAAACTAATAATTTTATCGACCATTGACGGCCGGACCCTTTTTTTCATTAGCGATTTAAATGTATTGGTTTCCTTTTGTTCACCAAGAATACAATAAACTGTTCTCTCGGACACACCACATGCCGTTGCTGTTTTTTGTACTACACTACCTACTGTCGCAATTAAATCACACTGCTTAAAATACTTAAAAACGTTGAAAATTGTTTTTCTTTCTCCGCAATGAATTGCCGAACCTCTTTTATTTTTACGAATAGGTGACGTATTCATTTTTAAAATCCCATTCACTGAACACACCAAGGACAGGACACGACCGTTGCGTTCGAAAGATTGCCTTCAAATGGGCACTGTGAACTTGGCTTTATAATTAGTAGCGATTTGATTGGTTATAGGGCGTGGCTGAACCGATGATTTACTGCAAACTTAACGCGAACGAAGTATAACGTCGCCAGACTATTACGTAAGTAAAAAAGAAAAAAAAATTCTGTGGTTGAAGTACACGCGTGCTTCTTGTTGTAGTTCATTTTTTGAAAAAAAAAATATCGTGATGTATAGGTAGGTTCTAGTCATAAGTCAACATTTTATTACTTAATTTAACATTTTTTTGCACTTTGTTCTGTTTCTGTTTTACCTTCGTCTTCGCCATTTCTTTTGACACGACTGTGATGCAGTGCGAGTAGGTATGTTGCGTCCGTCGCGAATGAACATAGATTGATCCAAGGAGCATATAATCACTACGTTTTAAAGGCATATTAGACCTTCCTGAATTTAGGATCCGATATTCAGTGGCTTCTGAATTCAGAGAAGTCTAATCGCATTCAGGAAGCTAGCATCCGATTTAGCATCCGTTCTCAGGAAAGAACGCCTTCCGACATATCGGATCCTAAATCGGAAGGATCTAATCGCATTCAGGAATTTCAGGACGCTCAGTCACCGTTCGTCTGCCGTCGCGCACGCACGTTTTGTTGGTTAGCGCAGCGTGTGTGTACGTACGTAAAATGGCAAAAAGAGAGATTCTTAATTCTTGATTAGATTTCTGATTTTAGTTTTATACAGGGACATACCTTTGGGACAAGCGTGACCAAAATTATATGAACATAAATATTAGAAACTAGCTTTTTCCCGCGGCTTCGCCCGCGTAAATTTCCCACGGGAACAGTGCTCTTTCCGGGATGAAAGTCCTATGTCCTTCTCGGTACCTCTAACTATGTGTACCTATGCGAAATTTCATTCAGGAAGATTGGTTCAGTAGATAAATCGTGAAGAGGTAACAAACAAATAAACAAACTCACTTTTGCATTTATAATTTTTGTTAGGTTAGGATTAGGATGAATTCAATGTATTATTAGTAGTGATGTGCCATTTCCGAAATTTTCGAGAATTGTTGGAAACGGTCAGGAAACGTTCTCGGAAATATTCCCTAGAATGGAAATTGTTGGAAAAGTACTTGAAATATATACAAATTACGAATTTTCTTTATGCAGTCGTCTTTATAATAAGAAGATTAATAATCATTGAAATTTTCACGAAAATCTGATGACGGGAAATACATATTTTCCAAATTCCCGAGAAATTTTCCAAGAAATTTCTAAGAAAATTTCCAAGAAATTTTCGAGAAAGGGGTTGTTGCACAAATGTATGGGGAGCCGGCTATATCATTAAGCACCTATCTAAACTTTTCATTTTTAGGTCAGTATCAATGCCTTATAAGTAAATCCGATAAATTCGTAGCATTTCTATGGTAACAAAATCAACAAAATCGTAATGAAGGTTAGGCGAGTTCCGCCAAAATGGCCGACACCCATTATGATTTGACGTTGACGCGCTTCATTTGACAGGTTCGATTTCCGGTACGTTCAAAAATGTACTTTTACTACATACGTGCCCGCGGGAAAGAATTTGTTTATTTTATTTATTATTCATCTATTTATGTGAAATACACATATGTTTTTTATGATATTGCTTGTAACATGTGTTAGGAACGTTTACTTTAATTAATTTTCTAAAATATAATGAAAATATCGAGCATTGTATCTGGTTTTCTGTATCATATTTTCCGAACGTACGTACGGGCGCCATGTCAGTATGGCCATTATACGACATTAAGCGATATTAAATGTATTTTTATACCATAACAAGATCACGAAAAAACAAATATATGATAGTTTTAATCGGTTTTTGATATTATTTCTGATTTTTGGGGAACTGCTCATGATATAGCCTGTTATGGAACATGCCCTTTCTTGTAAATTTCATTCCTGAGAATTTTTCTATAAGATTTCTTTAAAATGTTATAGATCATTCTCAGAAAGTTAGTATTTTGCAAACTTGAACTTTTTGTACAAATAATTACTTGAACCGCAATGTCCAGAGTATTTACTATGGACATTGCGGTTTTTGATTCTAGTAGACTCATTATGATAAACGATTCTTTTGAATTAAATGAATGTTTGTATGCTAATTTTATCTATTTAGGTATTTAACTTTTAAAATGAAAACGACAAAACTTTTAAATACCTGAGTAATATCAAATTTCAAATTCAGCTCATGGTAGGTACTATTGATATATTTTTAAGTTCAATACAAAATTGGGTTTTGTAAAAAGATAGAGGATGTTCAAATATACTCAACTCCATTCCAGTCACATAAACCGCTTTTGCATATGCCTTGTAAACTGTATTATGTAACAAGTTGAATAAATATAAGATGCTTTAAATATTCAAAAAATATAAGAAAATTCGAGACTTGTGTTGGGAGACTACATAAACAGCCAAGAGCCAGGTCAATCTGAAAAAGATCATTTTCCAATTTGACTCGACCTGGGATCGAACCCGGGACATCTGGTGTAACAGTCCGGTATGATGACCACTTAGGTCATTTGCAGTGTATGTCTTTTTTTTACTAGCTATCTGTGTCCCACTGCTGGGCAAAAGCCTTCCACGTATCTCTATTCTTGGTCCTCTCTTTCCATTCTTTGTCGAACGCTCTCAGGTCGTCCGCCCATCTCGTCTTTGGCTTTCCTCTTTTTCTCTTTCCATCAGTTGGAACCCAGTTTGTTAAAATTTGAGTTCATCTCTCCACTTTAGCCTAGCTGCCTTTTTTGCCACATCGACGATTTTCGTCATAGAGCGCAGTTTAGTGTTTCTTACTCGATCGACAAGTTTGACACCAACTATGCTGCGCTCCATGGCTCTCTGACAAACCTTCAATTTGAACCGTTGCTCTTCGGTAAGAGACCATGTTTGGACACCGTAGGTAAGGATGAGCAAGATACATACGTCAACGAGTTTCTTCTATAGGCATATTGGCAAATTGCTTTTGAGTAGTTCTTCCATCGACCAGAAGCTTTTCCAAGCATTCCCGATCCTGCGATCGATTTCTTTGTCTTGCCGGTCGATGAAAGATACTACTTGCCCAAGATATACGTACTCGTCAACATATTGCATTACTTCCCCATCTACCACTACCCTACATTTCGTGCCTTTAGTCATGAGCTTAGTTTTGGTTTGATTCATTTTGAGGACAACTTGAAGGATTGCCGTGCTGAGTTCTTGTAGCATTATCTCGAGTTCAGATGCGGAGGATGCAAAAAGAACAATGTCATCGGAAAAACGAAGATTAGTTAATCTTTTTTCGCCGATGACAATGTCCCTAGATTTCCAATGGACAGCTAGCGTTTTAAAGACTTCCTCGAGGGCGCTGGTGAATAGTTTGCAATGCAATATTAAAAACCTTAAAAAAATATTTCGATCAAGTTGGAGCCATTTTGTTTTAAATGCGCGACACGTCTGTCTCGTAGCGCTCGTCCTTGGCAACTGATTCAGAGCTCTCTGAATCAGTGAATGTGTGATCAGGAGCATCGGCGACTGAATTCAGTGTCCGATATCGGACACTGAATACAGGTTTAGTTTCCACACCCCTTTTAGACTGATCGATCTGCAGACGTGTGGACAGTTCATCCGTCAGCGTCCGCGGACGCATCTGTGGACGTGTAGTGGAGGCTATAGATAGATAGAGAACTCGATATGCTATTAGTCTAGCTAGAGTCTGGAGGCCAATTCTCGCGTTTGCGATATTTTATCGAATTTGATAATATATCAAACTTCTTTTATCGAACAAAATTATCACAAAAACCTCCAAAATGTTATTCTCGAACCTATTCGATATAAAACTCAATATTACCTATATCGAAAACAAGCGCTTCTCTAATTGAAAACACGTTCCTTTTTCTCGATTATACTTAACTACAATCGAGAAATTTATGTTTTACTTGTTTAATTAAATATTTTATATAAAACCATTGTTTTAATAGTGAATTTATGTAATACTTTTTTTTATGTAACTTAATAAGCTCAAATGCAAAGAAAATGCAATGCAAACAAAATGCATAAAATGCAAAGAAAATGAAATATTTTAGAATTGATGGAAAGAACGGAACGCTAGCAAACTTGTCATTATTTGTTTATTGGGTGAGGTTATGTGATATTTGTTGTCGGAGTATCAATTTTATTCTTATGTATGATATTGTTTCTTAACGAAATTGAATTGAAAACAAATAAGGTTTGGTACTCGAGGCGGAAAAAGCAAAGTACCTATGTATCTATCCAAACCTCAAAATATTAGGCTGTAATAAAATAATTTTATGTAAATTTACAATGATTTCCAATAAAGTTGAATACAAAACCGTCAGCATTCATATTTTACTAAACCATAGCAGATAAAAATACAAGGCGTCTTGTAAAGTACGAATATTATGTTATTAGCTTTGAAGCAACAAATATCACACACGATATGGTTATCGGCCACGCTCGACCACTCGATGCGTATCGAGGGCTGACGCTGGATAAATGTCACATTTGCAATCCGAGAATACGCGATTTCGATATTTATCGATATCCGCCATGTTTTTTCGATAAATGTCGAAATTGATATTATATCGCAGAGTCGCTAACCCGAGAATTGCAATTCTCTGATCTGGAGGCCAATTCTCGCGTTTGCGATATTTTATCGAATTTGATAATATATCAAACTTCTTTTATCGAACAAAATTATCACAAAAACCTCCAAAATGGTATTCTCGAACCTATTCGACATAAAACTCGATATTATATCGAAAACTAGGGCTTCTCTAATTGAAAACACGTTCCTTTTTCTCGATTATACTTAACTACAATCGAGAAATTTATGTTTTATTTGTTTCATTAAATATTTTATGTAAAACCATTGTTTTAATAGTGAATTTATGTAAAAATAGTTATAATACTTTATTTTATGTAACTTAATAAGCTCCAATGCAAAATAAAATGCAAAGAAAATGAAATATTTTAGAGTTGATGGAGAGAACGGAACGCGAGGATACTTGTCATTGTTTGTTTATTGTGTGTGTGAGGTTATGTGATATTTGTTATCGGAGTATCAATTATATTCTTATGTACCTATGATATTGTTTCTTTACGAAATTGAATCGAGAAACAAATAAGGTATGGTACTCGAGGCAGAAAAAAGCAAAGTATGTATCTATCCAAACCTCTATATTAGGCTTCAATAAAATAATTTTATGTAAATAAACAACGATTTCCAATAAAATTGAATACAAAATCGTCAGCATTCATATTTTACTAAACCATAGCTGAAGAAAAATACTAAGCGTCTTGTAAAGTACGAATATTATGTTATTCAATAGCTTTGAAGCAACAAATATCACACACGATATGGTTTTCGGCCACGCTCGACCACTCGATGCGTATCGAGGGCTGACGCTGGATAAATGTCACATTTGAAATCACGAGAATACGCAATTTCGATATTTATCGATATCCGCCATGTTTTTTCGATAAATGTCGAAATTGATATTATATCGCAGACCCCAGAATTGCCTCCCACTTAGGATTATTATATTATTAGCCAGTATATTATTTAGGATGTACCTACAGTATGAAGTCGTGGAATTAAATGATGGCGCCACTGGTATGCAATTAGGAGGTCGCGGTCGTTCAAGTAAAGTGAGTTAATAAATAAAACACATTATACAGTCATATTGTTTCTGTTTTATTTATAGTAGGTACCGCTGCTTATGAAAAGTTTTACTAAACATTTTTAATTTAACCAGAATGAACGGTGGCGTCGGTTAAGTTTTAATCAATAAAAACACTTATTTTCTTAGTAGTCTTCGTCAGTCGTTCGTCCTTTCTTTTCCTGTCCCGTCGGTCGATAGTCTCTTTTTCGTTGTCCGTCAGAGGTCATAGAGTCCGTCCATAGTCAAGTCAGTAAGGAGGCTGAACGCCACTTACACAGAATAATATTTTTAATAATGTTTGTTGCAATGGCTCAGGATAGGCAATGTTAGCGTAGACAAAAGGAGGCTTATACCCATGGGTCATGGAAGGCTGACGATGATGATGAATGTTTTTATAGTTAAAATAATAATATTGATCACTTTCACTCATCATCGGAGTCCAAATATTCAACAACAAGATACGTTTCGTTGCCGCTTTCATTAGCGGCACCGTCATCACTACAGCTGCTGTCACCACTGCTGCTATCATCGCCTAAGCGAACAATCAATTCATCTATATTTAGATACAGGTAACGTCCTCGCTCATAGTACTCTTTTTTGAGCGTCTCAACGTAATGGCAGCAGTCTTTCCATATTCAGATGTGATGCTGTTGAAGGCCTCATCAACAAGTTGCTTCGTCGACTATGGGCCTAACTGTACTCTTCGGTTTTCCTAAAAAAAAAGAAATAAAAATTGTAACAGAATAGAAACAATAACTTATTCACTAACAAATAATTCAAAATTGGTAGAAAACCCGAATAGACTGAGATGTACCATCTTAATGTATCAAAAATTTATGATCATACTATAATATGACCTATTTCCAATTTCAGTCTAACTTAAAAGTGTACGATGTAAACAATACCTTTTTTCTTTTAAAAATCGTAAATTCAGTATATTTGTAACTTCAGGGAGATAAAAAACAAACAATAACACGATTACATACCCATTATATATGTTGTTCTCCCATAAATATCATCGAAATCTCACAAAATTCGTCCAGCCTTGCACTCTGCAAACCATCGCTGAAAAACTTTAAAAATCAATTCCCGCGAGCGACTCCGATTTACTTTCCTCATTTTTCAAACTTTTCTGCGTAGTTTGGTCTTAATTTATTGCAGTTTAATCAAAACAATTGATAGCTGATGTAGGTACATACGTTTGGTACCTTGCCAGAGACCAGACAGACACATCATCAATGTTAGTTCCTTGAACACATGGAAGTAATAAGTACCTTTGTAGTACTTACTACTTCCATGCTTGAACATTAATGTCAGGATTTTCTAGACAAACTACCTACTGATCAATACCATAGAAAAAAAGGACTTCGTATCACACTTATTTCTGTGCTTCGTACAAAGTTTTTATTTTTTCCATGATCAAATGATGATGATGATGATTTTTTAGGTACTAAAAATGTGAGTGAACGAAACGAATGAGCTATGACGAATTGACGAGCAGAGTTTGACTTTGATATTTTCCTAATAATCACAGAACAATAACTAAAGCATAGAAGTAATGATATGACATTTGAGTGTACACTTTCATAGACAACAAGAAATTCGTAAGTGATGCGACCCTTTTCTTCCAGTTTATCGAAATCGATAGACATCTCTTTATTTATGGACTTTCGGCTCATTTATTGAAAATAAGCGAACCGCCGCTGCCGGTGATCTTATACTCTTTGACTTCTTTTGTGTATATTGTAATGTAGGTAATTATTACCGGGGCGAGTACAATTATGTACGAGGGGAGGTCAATAAGTTTGCGGAATGAGGGGGGAAGGGGGTTGAAATTAAACATTGAAACAATTTTTCCTTTTTAATATATTCTCCCTTAACCTTAATACATTTTTCGGATCTTTCATATAATTTGTTTATACAATCGAAAAAAAAATATTTATCTTTGCTGTCAAATAGGCCGAAATTGCAGACTTGACTTCTTCATCGTCGCCAATTTTTTTTCCACGTAGCTCACACCACGATCTTTATAATCGATCAACAAAATACCTTCTGTATCCCAAAAGACAGTCGCCATGATCTTTCTGGCAGATTGTGACACTTTAAACTTAGAGAAAATACGGTGCTTTTTTTTCTATTGCCAATTGGTACGAGCAAGAGCATCAATCCATTTTTGCCTCATAGTATCATCTGTAGAGAATCTGAAATGAAACACACAAATAAAAAATCTTTGACCATATGCAAATTATTACATCAGGTACGCGGGTACACCGACACCCTAATAATATTCAAGTGTCTATTTATGCAAAATAGAAAAGGACAATATACTTGACTACTATTGTTCCATATGATTTCAGGCTTAAAATAATATCACTCCATTTCTTTGCCATGGATATTTTTAAATTATTAGCCAATTTCGCTATTAGGTTGTGTATAAAACTAATAGTATAGAAAATCCGCTCGGAAGATGATGAGGAAAGACAAATGGGTACTTAGAAGTTATCGATAATGTTATTAGTACAACACTATTGAGCGTTATCAAATAAATTAGACAAACATGGAAAATACAAAAAATACTTAGGCAAATAACCTACATCCTTGATTATAATAGGACTACGCAGTCTAATTAAGCGGTATTATGCATTTTTGCACTTCTGAACAGGTTATTACCAAATAAATTGAGTTCTTTTGTTACTCACCGGCAGAGATGGGTAATGGGTTATAACCCATTTCAATCCACCCGGGTTATAATGGGTGGTTTGGGTTATAACCCAGTTATAACCCATTATCACCCAATTTGATGGGTGAACAGTTTATAATAAAACTAATTATTATTTTAGAATAATAAGTATACCATGTTCTTCTCAGTACTCCTAACTATGTTTATGTGAAATTTTTTGAAGTTTGGTCCAGTAGATAAAGCGTGAAGAGGTAATAAACAATATCATTTCCGCATTTATACTGTTAGTGAGGATGACATCTTGTACCTAATCTGAGAAGAGACAATTTTTTTTCGATGGTAACGAAAATTACATTAATACGTTACTAGCTTTTGCCCGCGGCTTCGCCCGCGTGAATTTCCCACATGAACAGTACTATTTCCCGGGATGAAAGATACCCTATGTACTTCTAACTATGTGTATGCGACAAGCAGGTTTTGTAAAGAGAAAGGGCACTCGGGAACAAATTCTTATCGTACGCCAGATTATCAAGAAATCTAGAGAATTAAATAAGCCCGTATTTATTTGCTTTGTTGATTTCTCCAGAGCTTTTGACTCGGTGAAATGGCCCGTATAGTGGAAGACCTTGCTAGACATGGGCACACCAAAACATCTCGTACACCTTTTGAGCCGTCTATATGAAGATGACACAGCCTCAGTTCGCATGGATGATGTTCTGTCAAGTGATTTCCATACTAGTGCCGGAGGAGGCCAGGGTTGCATTATGTTAAAACTTTTATTCAATGTGTGCACAGAGCTTATAATTCGTATCACTTTAGAAGACTGGACGGATGGTGTAACAATTGGTGGATAAAGGATTGCAAACTTGCGTTACGCGGATGACACCACCTTATTTGCAACCTGTTCGCAACACTTGGAAGAGCTACTGTCAAAGATAGAACGAGTGAGCCATGTGTTTGGACTTGGAATTAATCGCAAGACCATGGTAATGATTGTTGGTATGACGACGGGTATCATCAGGTCCTGAGCTTCCTAGTCCTGCACCCACAACGACAACAACGACGACTTCCGCACCGACGCACTCTGCAGCCCACGCCTGAACGACTTCGACGGCGGCGCACTCTCACTCACCAGGGTAGTGGCTCTGCAGGGACCGGCGCACACAAGTCTACCGACAGTCTCAACTAGATTACAAGCACTTCCCGATTCACTGGCACACAAGACTGGCCCTTGCAAGCTACGAAGCACAGACTGCACAGCAGATTCATCACATCAGACCTTTGGTCTTGGGGGAATACTGTGGCATCCACCATCTACCGAGTGAATGCAGCAACTCGACGACTCGACAAACGACGGCTCCACAAAATCTCGGCGGCAAGCAATACTACTTCGCAAGGTCGACACAAGATGGCGTCACAGTCTTCACTACACTTACATATCGACAAATAATTGCGAATAACAAAGATTGTACGAATATTCTCCAACCAATAATAACTTCACAGCATCGCAAATAGACTACAGATCAGACTCCACTCAATCTCCATACTACAACCCACAATCTCATCAACAAAAACGGAAAAATCCTAAATCGCGCTATCAGAATTTCCAAGGCAACTCGCTATATATACGAACTGCAACGCAACATCGTCGGAGCCTCGGCTCCCCAAGCCTAACACCTAGCCTGGCGGGAAGATCTTCCCTTCGGGGCGCTCGAGCATTATTCATCGCTCCCGCTCCCAGTGGCAACTTTAACCATCGCGGCGGTCGCCGTTCACTAAAGAGCAATAGAAATATAACCATAGCTAAGAAGATCATGCTCGTGAGGACGCTTATATTTCCCATATTTCTGTGGAAAGACAGAAAATAGATGCTCTGGAGATGTGGTGCTGGAGAAGAATGTTTGGGGTTTCGTGGACCGAGTTTCGCACAAATGTCTCGATACTTCAAGAACTCGGTATCAAGCAACGTCACATTTTTCGGTCATGTTTTCCGGCGTGACAATCAGTCCATAGAACGCCTTGTCGTCCAAGGAAAGGCAGAAGGCACTAGACCGGGCGGAAGGTCACCCACCCGTTGGACTGACCTGATCAAGTCTGCCATTGGAGGGTCAGTTAACGAGTGCAGCAGGATGACCTCCAACAGACAACGGTGGCGAAACGTCGTTAAGCGCATTACAGCTGCCCTTATCAATACAACCGCTCTGTCAAGAGCGTACTGGACCAGAAGAAGTATGCGACAGGAAGATTGGACCAAAAAAGGTGAAGTTTCGTACATCATTTCAACTCCTATTATTTACCCTTAGGGGTACAAATTTAAAATTCAATTATGATGTTATTATTTTTTATTACATAAGAGCGTAAATCTATAATTTCATGAACATAACTTCAAAAATGACGAAGTTTCATACAAACTTTCAACCCCTTTTTTACCCCCTTAGGCGTTGATTTTCCAAAATTCCTCTCTTAGTGCTCACTTACGTCACATGAGGGACCTTTGTACAAAATTTCATGTGGCTTGTTATTAAAATAATAGGAGATAAATATGATGTTCATATTCATATTACACAGTAACACAAAATAGGTAAAATGTGGTACTATTTATAGGTATTTCCCATTGAATATTTAGATGTTTCATTCTAGGTGGGTACCTACGTAATAATCGCTTGTAATAATACACAAAAAAATATTTTTTTACAATATTTAGTTTTCACCCGGTCAATGGGTGGTTTGGGTGGATTGAAATGGGTCGTAACTGGGTTATAACCCAGGCTCGGGTTTTAACCCGGGTGGTTACCCATCTCTGCTCACCGGTGAAAGCTAATAGTTTCAACATCGTTTTCCCTTCGGGAAGAACGTGATTTACATCCGTGAACAATACAGGACATTGTTTATGCTTTGGGCTTTGATGTAATTACAATAACACTGCGTAATTTCACTGAAATAAGTAAAACAAAACACGAACAGGCGACGACTAATAACAAACACGCACTGATTTATTACGTAGACAAATTGCGTGGTAGGTTTTGGTAAAATGTAAGACACCTTTTTAATTCGTCATCGTAAAGGTACTCAAAGGTATTCAATTTGACGTTTATGTAGGTGACGCAAGCCATTCATAGCTAAATATAGTTATCTCTTTCTCTTCAATGCTTTAGCCTTATATGAAAGACTAGGACAAGCATATGAGTGTGATCTTGGACTCCTTCTATGCTTTAGTTATTGTTCTGAGCTAATAATGGATGAATTAGGTTATGTCATTTTTAAAATTGTTTCACCATCGAAAATCATTTTACCTGTGAGTGTTTCGTTGTTATAGGTACCTAATACAAGAAATTAGCGAAAACCACAAAGACATCATCAACGAGAAAGTGTTGCCACAAATCCCATGTAATCATAATGGGGTATTACAAAAGCGAAAGTGAGTTTGTTACCTCTTCCTTATCTACTGAACCGATCGTCATAGAATTTTGCACACACATTGGCGGTGGGGTTAGCAAATTCACCAATCGTGCGGATTGGTGTCGCAGACGCAGCGCGTCTGCGACTCTATTTTCTCCCACAACACAACATAGTTTTATTATAATTTTTGTCTTGTGGTCATATAAACATTTGTATCTGCGTACTATATCAATTTACATTTTGTGCGTATTTCAAAATCCATGATCACTAGCATCGAGATATTATGTACTATCACTACCTAGTCACTTTAAATCTGTAAATATCCCACTGCTGGGCACGCGTTATATTCCACGCAGCTGGAACCGCGCGCGGAAAGCTTGTTAATATAAAAATTACGCCCGAGTCATAAAAATAGCAATAATTTTAACCCAATATATATCGGTTGGGTTATGATTTAAAGACCTAGTTCCATTTTCTTAAACTTCTATTATACTGAGTTATCTATATAAAATTTGAAAGTATATTATTGCAGCGGCCGCGATTGCGCCCACGACCGTCTTAATCAATTGACCAATGCTGAATGAGATGAGACCCATGCCACAAACTAGCATTGCAGCAATTTTTTTTTTTATATAGAATAGTAGGCAAACGAGCATGCGGGTTGCCTGATGGTAAGCAATCACCGCAGTCCATAGACACCAACGACCCTAAAAAGGTCACTGATGCGTTGCCGACACTATAGTGTTGACTATCGATAGTTATTGTCAATAGTATTGTGACCTTAAAAAATAGTCATACTATCAATAGGTTTTGGGTATCATCAATAGTATTGCAAACTATTGGCTATCAATCAATCGATCGACTTTCGATGGTATTGTCACGTGGCAATAGTATGACTATTTTTCAAGGTCACAATACTATTGACAATACTGTCGATAGTCAACACTATTCTGCAACGCTAGTCTAGACCACTCGTTGCGAATTATTAGACATAGACAATTTAAAAATACGGAATAATTAATATCAAATGAAAAAACACGGCTCACGCTTTTTTGGTGAGTCACACTTTCAAAAATAGAGCCCCCAGATTCCATTATGAGCATTCGTTACATTGGGTCATGCGCAAAATAATAGGGATGCTCTACAGTTTCATCATAAACCTGAAAAAGGTCTATTTATAGAGGATAAAGCTGTAGTATAATATGTACCCTTGATTGACCACATTCCCTTTGCTTGCTAAACCTAACGTGCAGTGTGCCTCGCTTATTCTGGAACCTGAGAAATTTCGTAAAAGCTGAGCAAAGCTCGCTCAACAGGTGAAGCTGTTCAGGCCAGGGGCCAGGTGCAATTTTTAGAAAAATAACAATAATATGATATTTGTAATTCTCAAAAGAATTTATTTTATTATTACAATATACTTATTCTTGAATGTCACACCCATAATGCATTTACAAATCCACGTTTATATTTTCGAAGCCACATGCAGGTTCCAATTCACGTTCATCTTCTCATTTTTGATTCATTCGACCGCCTAGTGTTATATGGTTAAGGAATATCATAAGCTAATTTATTAAAAAATAAAAAACACGACTGCCAACATCAAAAAAAAGTAACGAACACTCCTTTTTTGGTCACTTGTGTAAAAATATCATATTGAAAGCTTTGTAGCTGTCTGTATACGAAAACTCGGTTTTATTGTCAATTTTAGAAACATTAATGCTCTATAATATTTAATGGGACCATGTTTCTTATTACCTTACCTACGTTAAACGCCTGATGCCAACTGTGCGGCGCTCACGAACGCCAAAACGAAGCTTTACGCAAAAAGGGAATATTACATGAATAGGATTTTTTGTCTAGTTCCGTTTTGTAATAGATATTTTTATCAACGGATATACATGGTTGTTGGATACTAGTATATTCATTCTAGATTTCAATGTATGGAAAATTTGGCAAAATTATTTATTATGTTTTATGGTATCTGTGTTATGTCTATATATGAGTACATTAAAATACACTACCCTCCTCCGACCCCCCTCTTCGGCTTACCCCCTTCCCGCCTTGAAACGTGTCCCGTTTTACAAATTTTATAAATTCTTAGGATAACTATACAAGTTAGGATAAAATGATCAAAGGCTATTAATTTATCAATAAATTACCCACAAATAAGTTCTTACATAAATTTTGATACGAGTCATAGTTTTAAACACAGAGTACATATTAAGAAGAGCTGTTCATAAGCTAGTAGACCTGTCCCCAGTCGAGCAACTTGAGGCTTCTAACTATTTGCCACCAGACGTCACTATTGTCGCATTCGCGGAGTTCACTTCACAGTGTCAACACGTGCCGCAGATGTGTCGAAGTTACGCGAAATTTTAGATTGTGCTCATTAACAATGAAGTGCTGTATTGTGGGGTGTAAAAGTAACACACACAACAAGGAATCACGCGATAAAAGTATATATTTTCACTCGTAAGTATTTTTACGTAATTATTCCCACAGCGGTGGATACGCGCCTGTCAGTACAGCCATCTAGTGAGTAATAGCAGAACTCAAGAGAATTAATAAAACAGTTTGCGAAAATAATTCTGCTACTGGCCAATAGGTGGCTATACAGTTTGTAAAATTAGATAAAATAAGTCGTATGTCTATCCAGTAAGAGTTCATTTTTGAATTTCTGTCTACGGTAAGTATACGTCCCCCGCTAGCAGTTTTACAAAACAGCGCTGTTTTGTAAAACGGCTAGCCGTAATGTAATTCGGCGGATTATACAATCTGACTGCGACATATACATTGTCAGGGGGCCTTGGTTGCTTCAGCAAAACTGTAGAAGATAATGTTGACGATACTAATTTGTTTCAAATAATAAATTTAATCTAATCTCATTCCTTGTAAAAAATAATATGTATGTGAAACATAATTGTTCCTTCTGAAACAAGATTTATTTTTGCTAAAGTGCTAATTTTTAGTAAACTTTGACACACCATGGCTTTGAAACTATAACTCATATCAAAAAAAATGTAGAAATTTGTTTGTAGGTAATTTACTGATAAATGATTTAGTCTTTGATCATTTCGTCCTAACTTTTGTAGTTTTCCTAAGAATTTAGAAAATTTGTAAAAAGGGACACGTTTCAAGGCGGGAAGGGGGGACGCCGAAGAGGGGGGTAGGGGGAGGGTAGTGTATTTTAATGTACACTTATATAGACATAACACAGATACAATAAAGCATGATAAATAATTTTGCCGCGAAATAATCTAAAATGAATAGACTATACCAGTAACCAAAGTAAATAAACAGCCATTCTTTATGTATATTGTAGCTATAATCGGGCCGAAACCTAAAATTCCGTATGACAGGCGTCATCAGGGTCAAGCCCATGAAGTTCCGATTTTTTTTATTTTTAAATCTATGCGCGGAAATGTAGTACTTGAACTTCCGGCTTGCCCGTTTAGAGTTCCATAGCATCCGGCTACAATAAATCGATCGTGAAAATATAAAAAATCGCGATACATTGTTTAATTTTTCGATTTATTTAATAAGGTTTATTATTGATGTTTAAATGCTGAATATTACAATTATTGCATTTTAGAATTAAAAAAAATAACAATAAAGCAATACAAAAAAATAGAAAGAGGGACAAGAATTCGCGCAATCGTATCCAATCGTGACATCAGAGTAGATAATATTATTCACTGAATTTATTATCCATGTTAGTGACTATGACAGCTATTTTCATGGTTCAGACTTCTGATTAATAAAAATAATTATTTTATTTGGATTTGGTTTTTTTACATAAAATCAAATAATCGTAGCGACTCGTGTTTAGGTACATCACTATTATTGTCAAACTTACATACGTCATACGGGAGTTTAAGTTTCGGCCCAATTATAGTCTACCAAAAGTCCTATTATAACCTCTTAACAGGTGGTAATTTTTTCAATATATCGAAGCGAGCGGCAAAAAAATGTAACAAAGTTGAAATTTTGAAAGAGCACATCAAAATCTATTAAGTAATTTTTTAACTATTTTATAACCTGTTTTATTTTTTATTTATATTGAAGCAGTTATTAAAAAGGATATTGTTTGTCCCGTGGCTCCTCGTGAGAACGATCTCGGAATGGTGACTTTTCCTAAAACAAAAATTTTTAAGATATACTTTCAAGTGTGGTTCAAATTTAAAAAATTACAAGAATATCAAAACGTTTTTCATGTAACTTTAGCATACATACTAAAGTCATTGATATTGAATTGTCTTGCAGAGCACGGAGTCTGATTCTCGGTTTCTTTGCTCTGTAGAATTGACTACTTCATTAGAATATGTAAACTCCATTTATCCTTACCAGTCCTATAGTGTAAACAATCTTCACAGTACTTTTTGTTGAATTTTGTTGAAAATAAATCAAATATTAGTTCAAACCTAAACATTCTAAAGTAAAACATTTATTAACCACGAAAGTCATTTCCTAAAAAGTCTATTTTAATTTATATTGTTGTAAAATCATAATAAGACATGGGAGGCAATTCTGGGGTCTGCGATATAATATCAATTTCGACATTTATCGAAAAAACATGGCGGATATCGATAAATATCGAAATTGCGTATTCTCGTGATTTCAAATGTGACATTTATCCAGCGTCAGCCCTCGATACGCATCGAGTGGTCGAGCGTGGCCGAAAACCATATCGTGTGTGATATTTGTTGCTTCAAAGCTATTGAATAACATAATATTCGTACTTTACAAGACGCTTTGTATTTTTCTTCAGCTATGGTTTAGTAAAATATGAATGCTGATGATTTTGTATTCAATTTTATTGGAAATCGTTGTTTATTTACATAAAATTATTTTATTGAAGCCTAATAAAGAGGTTTGGATAGATACATACTTTGCTTTTTTCTGCCTCGAGTACCATACCTTATTTGTTTCTCGATTCAATTTCGTAAAGAAACAATATCATACATAAGAATATAATTGATACTCCGATAACAAATATCACATAACCTCACACACACAATAAACAAACAATGACAAGTATCCTCGCGTTCCGTTCTCTCCATCAACTCTAAAATATTTCATTTTCTTTGCATTTTATAAATTTGCATTGGAGCTTATTAAGTTACATAAAATAAAGTATTATAACTATTTTTACATAAATTCACTATTAAAACATTGGTTTTATATAAAATATTTAATGAAACAAGTAAAACATAAATTTCTCGATTGTAGTTAAGTATAATCGAGAAAAAGGAACGTGTTTTCAATTAGAGAAGCCCTAGTTTTCGATATAATATCGAGTTTTATGTCGAATAGGTTCGAGAATACCATTTTGGAGGATTTTGTGATAATTTTGTTCGATAAAAGAAGTTTGATATATTATCAAATTCGATAAAATATCGCAAACGCGAGAATTGGCCTCATGGTAAGATTGTTCACATGATAGGACTGGTAAGAATAAATGGAGTTTATGTATACGTAGGTACCCGAAGAGTATTAAGTAAATAACATATCATATACTTTGGTCTAGTCTGATCATAATCATTACCTTGCAATATTGTAAATAGTAATTTTTCTTACCCTTTTATGATACTTTTCGTAATGGTGATCTTCTTGAGAGCCGTTTTGATGACTGCTCATTTTGATAATGGCTGTAATAGAAACATGGTAATATAAATAAATCCGGTCAATTGTTAGTAGTATTCTGACACTTAGGGCTCCGTACCTTCGAACGATATTAGTTCTAAGGTAGTGCCTCCTCTGCCTATTAAGGTTGTAGAGATAGAGCCCTCTGAATATCAGATGGACTGTGGATCGGAAGCATAATATAATAGAGGTCCGAATGGACCCCTCGGGTACGGAACCCTTAAATCGAGCTTTTCGCATATTAAGTATAATCATTACACTCACATCATCATTTCAGTTTAATTTATATATTTAATAAAGTTATTGCGTGGGAGCAAGTACCATTGCATCCCTACCCAAAATAACAAAATTAATAAAAAATTACCTTTATTTAGCTTTACTACCTTTTTGTTCATCGCGTCGTCGTTTTTGTTCCAGCAATAAAGACTCCTCAGTCCTGTCCTAAAAATATACAAACAAAACACTATAATTTTCCACAGTAAATATAGCGTCTCCGTTGAACACATTTCAAGAAACAACATAACAAGGACAATAATGCGCTGAGACGCTTATAGCTCTATTTACTCTGTGGTAGGAGACGCGAAAATAGTTCAATAGGGAATATTTGAAGTGGTGGTGGCCTGGCCGAGTGGCAGGGCGCCCGCCTGTGGCTGCAATGGTTGCAACCCACAGAGGAAATATGAAGAAGAGCTGTTCATAAGCTAGTAGACCTGTCCCCAGTCGACCAACTTGAGGCTTCTAACTATTTGCCACCAGACGTCACTATTGTCGCATTCGCGGAGTTCACTTCACAGTGTCAACACGTGCCGCAGATGTGTCGAAGTTACGCGAAATTTTAGATTGTGCTCATAAACAATGAAGTGCTGTATTGTGGGGTGTAAAAGTAACACACAACAAGGAATTACGCGATAAAAGTATATATTTTCACTCGTAAGTATTTTTTACGTAATTATTCCCACAGCGGTGGATACACGTCTGTCAGTACAGCCATCTAGTGGGTAATAGCAGAACTCAAGAGAATTGATAGAAAAGTTTGCGAAAATAATTCTGCTACTGGCCAATAGGTGGCTATACAGTTTGTTAAAATGAGATTAAATAAGTCGTATAAGAGTTCATTTTTTAATTTCTGTCTACGGTAAGTATACGTCCCCCGCTCCCCTCCCAATGCGGACACTGTCTTTCATATGTAAAATGCCTATGCGCACCTCCTCTCTTTACCTGCTTCGTGTTGCAACCATTGCAGCCACAGGTCAAGATTACGTAAAAAAATTTGTCCATTTCGGAGTCACGTGCATATTCCATATTATTTATTTAAGTAAAAATTACAATAACTACATATTGTTCTATATGTTATAATATATGGGCTGACATTATTATTTTCAAGAATTAACGCTTACTAAATGAATGTAATTAAAATATGCAACGAGGTTTATCGTATAAACTAAGGTGTAGGAACTTACCCTCTTGCGGCTCATCTTACGCTCTTTACGTTCGTCACCTCTCACTTTAGCTTTGCGCTTTTCCTTCTCTGGAGAACGTTCCTCTATTTCTTTGCTACCCTGCTTATTCAAAAAATACATGTTATATTATTGTCACAAACTATATACGAGATAAAATTCACTTCACTATAGTACATCTTATAAAATAGTTAAACTAATAAAACAAATATGTACAAAGCCAAAAGAGACAAAGGATTAAATGTAATTATTATCATTAACATCTCTTGTTTCCGGTAGTAAGTATCATAGGATCCACTTGATTTTCTGTCATTTAAAATGTTCATATGATCTTCTATCTCGATTATCTTTGCAATATCAAATTTGGCGTGTTCTATCGTTTCACGTTCTTCACTCTCTGTTGAATTCCTCGCATAGTAATTTGATTGTGCAAATTACATTTAATCCAATGGACCTTTTGGCTCATTTTTACTATTTTTATATAAAAGTAAACCTTACCAGTTTGTGATTGGACTGGGCTGAACGGACTTACGACACGACACGCTTCATTTGGCAAAAGTACAAAAAGATGATAAGTAGTATAATTTTCTCATATTTCTTGGTCATTGATATCTTCTATCCTTTCTTCAATCTTGATACGTGGCGGTGATGGACGACTAGGGATGCGATATAAGTGGTGAAATCTTCAATAGTGTTACTCAGTAGTGATTTAGTTTCATTTAGATTTTTCGTCAAAGTAATATATATTTCCTTTAAAGGTGCTTAGATTCTGTCTTCATATAAATTTTCTGTAGAAGATATCCGTTCTATTTACAATTAAGTTGATTCTGCTGCGACTTTAAAAATTTCTGAAGAAGGTAGTTGTTTTATTTACAATCAGGTTAATTCTGTAGCGACTTAAATTCCATGATCTAATAAATTCTGAAGTATTTGTTCTATTAATAATCAGGTTGATTCTGTAGCGATTTTTAAATTCCATCATCTAATAAATTCTGAAGTATTTGTTCCATTTACAATCAGGTTGATTCTGTAGCGACTTTTCAATTTCTTCATCTAATAAATTTGTGAAGAAAGTATTGTTTAATTAACAAACAGTTGATTTTGCAGCAACTTTTAAATTCCTGCATGTGCTTCAATGTAACATGAAAAGTTTTTATGCATAATTGTGTAATTTGTTTTTCTGCATATTCGTGATGATGGGTATTTCCAGCTAATGCTTCAGTCTTGCATTTTTTCTTTTATAAATAAGATTATGTGGGTATTCCTTCTGATGCTCCAATCTTGTTTCGCACGTAGAAAATATTGCATCCATTCATTTGTAGAAAGACTTCCTTATTTCCGTTGAAGATATTTGATATAAACCCATATGGTTTATTTACACTTTTTGATTTGATTATTTGCACTGTTATTGCTTTTTTTACGATTTTGATTAGCACTGTTAACAGTTCATAGTCTATGGACACTAGCGGCGTGGCAGTCGTGGGCGGCAGCTGGGTGTCGTCCAGCCCAATCCTCAGTCCGGCGCAAGCGCGATGCAAGGTCGGTTTATCACAACGATACTCACCTTGCCATTGCCGGCAGTTTCTACTTTACGCCGCTTCACATCTGAAATTAAACAAGCTAATTATTGAAAAATAAAATACACAACTGACAACCCACAATGTTGTATGTGTGTGCGTTACCCTGGCAGGAAAGTGTGTCCTGGAGGTAAGTGAATGGAACCAAAACGTTGTGCGTAGTCTAGTGTACATGTGCCGCGAATAAAACTTTTGTGCGTCTTGTAGTTTAGGAAAAAAACGGAAATCTAGGATTCTGCTAGGGTAACGTCGTTCTAGCAGGAAAGTTCTAAACGAATGATCGGAGAGAGAAATATTCTGAGGGGGCAGAGAGCTTAGAGCTGTGCATTGATCTGGGCCGAAAAGATCATTTGTGCGTCTTCAGGTTTTCGGGATATTGCATTTCCTGCTGGAGTAACGTTTTGCAAAATCGTGGATCTCCTAGACCCATCGTATGTGCGCCTGTAAGATAAATATACATGAGTAGCTATTCATTTGTGCCCATCTGTGCCATAATTAGATTTAAGAAAATATTTATAATTTTTAAGTAATCTTTAAAATCACGAAAAAAAATCATAGCGCCTAAATGAAAAGACGTGTAAGCTCGCTGAAAACTGTATTCGATTCTTCTATACACCTATAATAACCACAAAAAGTTTCTGAAGTGCACACGTATTCATTATTGAATAATATTACTAAAAGACAAAATTAGGTGACTTAACTTTGACGTCAACATACAAGAAACCGGCTCAACCCAATCAATGTGCGTGTGAACCAAAGATTAGTGTGTTCAGTCATATATTATCGTGGAAATTTTCAGTTCAAAATGTTAAGGATATAAGTAAATAAACACAGATCTAATAAAAACATATGAACAACGGCAGATTATCCAGCCAAATTAGAATGACTACAAAAAAGCGACGGTTTCATACATATCCATGACCTTCTCTATTGAGCGTATTATACCAAAGCTGTTGGCCGTACAGTCGCGATCAAACGTCTGTCGGCAATTCCCAACTGGGAATTCCCGACAAAGTTTGAGGAAATAATTAAAAAATCCTAACTATCCTATCCTAACTAATATTATTAATGCGAAAGTGAGTTTTTTTTTGTTTATTTATTTGTTTGTTTGTTACATCTTCATGTTTTATCTACTGAACCATTCTTCCTGAAATTTCGCATACACATAGTTATAAGTACTGAGAAGGGCATAAGATACCTAGGAAAAAGCACTGTTCCCGTGGGAAATTCACACGGGCGAAGCCGCGGGCAAAAGCTAGTATGGATATAAAATGCACAGCACATGCACATAGTGGCCATATAAAATAAAAAAAGAGGGTTTTGATTTGGAAATTATTATTTTTATTCTCTTATAGGTAATTTTAATAGTAAATATTATGGCATCAAATCACAGATCAAACTACTACTGTGGACACTGGGAACAGTGCTTTTCCCGAGATGAAAGGTACCTTATGTCCTTCTCAATACTTCTAACTATGTGTATGCGAAATTTCAGGAAGACTTTCAGTAGATAAAGCATGAAGAGGTAACAAACAAACTGATTTGACACCGTAGATGCCTCGGTGGTCCAGTAATCAAAGCATAAAATATGTCTCATGATCTGCTGGGTACTTTATATATCTACCAAGCATATTTTGCGGAAAGGATTTCCAGTCTTATTGGGATATTGCATTTTTAAATCAACTGCTTAGCCGAAAACAAAAAATGACTCAATGACTTTGGACTGCCCTTTTAGCTGTGGGTCTCGAACAATAAAATAATATTTACTTACTACTAAAGAAAACCAAATGCCTTCCTTTCTAACCATTGATAACTTAAATATTTACTTACCATTGCAGATTATTCCAGTCCAACTTCATAAACTTTTAACCAACATCTAATTAGTAAACAAACGCAACTGCGCAACAGGATCCAGAGCACTCCATAGCGTCATAACATACAACATGAAAAGATAACTCACTTCTAGTAAAAAGCAAAATACATCGCATTATTGAAAATATAATGACGATTATATATCTATCTCTGTCCCACTTATACCATTTTGCTTACTAATAGTTATCTCACTTTCTTCACGCTAGCTAGACAAAGCGACTCCCTTCCTATTGTTTTTATTATCCGTAGGCAGAAAACTAATCCAACGTCATCGGGTGCCGCGTGGAGGAAGGAAACATCGGTCGGTGTGCAGAATTGTACGACTCGACATGGAAGAAGAACTTTTACAGTAGCTATAGCCGTATATATTTGTCCGTATATATATAGCCATGTAGCTAGTACATAATAGTGGTACCTAAATAAACTTTCACATTTAAAAAACACATTTTGTATTTTTATAGTAGGTACCTAATCTACCTATTTCGACAAATACGGAACACGACCTTAACTTTTATACAAATCCCTATTTAACAACAATACATATATTTTAATTATTCCCACTATTTCCCACAAATAAAGTTACAGGTTGGCATTTGCTAATAAACGTTTAAATGCGACTGTACGAATAGCTTAGGTATAATACGTTCAATAGAGAAGGTTATCGGTATGTATGAAACCGTCGCTTTTTTGTAGTCATTCTAATTTGGCCGTATAATCTGCCGTTGTTCATATGTTTTTGGAGTTGTGTTTATTTACTTATATCCTTAACATTTTGAGCTAAAAATTTCTACGATAATATATGACTGAACACACTAATCTTTGGTTCACACGCACATTTATTGGGTTGAGCCAGTTTCTTGTATGTTGACGTCAAACTTAAGTCACCTAATTTTGTCTTTTAGTAATATTATTCAATAATGAATACATGTGCACTTCAGCAACTTTTTGTGGTTATTATAGGTATATAGAAGAATCGAATACAGTTTTCAGCGAGCTTACACGTCTTTTCATTTAGGCGCTATGATTTTTTTTCGTGATTTCAAAGACAACGCGATTACTTAAAAATTATAAATATTTTCTTAAATCTAATTATGGCACAGATGGGCACAAATGAATAGCTACTCATGTATATTTATCTTACAGGCGCACATACGATGGATCTAGGAGATCCACGATTTTGCAAAACGTTACTCCAGCAGGAAATGCAATATCCCGAAAATCTGAAGACGCACAAATGATCTTTTCGGCCCAGATCAATGCACAGCTCTAAGCTCTCTGCCCCCTCAGAATATTTCTCTCTCCGATCATTCGTTTAGAACTTTCCTGCTAGAACGACGTTACCCTAGCAGAATCCTAGATTTCCGTTTTTTTCCTAAACTACAAGACGCACAAAAGTTTTATTCGCGGCACATGTACACTTAGACTACGCACAACGTTTTGGTTCCATTCACTTACCTCCAGGACACACTTTCCTGCCAGGGTAACGCACACGTTGTATGTCACTCGGAGCAATGCAAGGAATCCAAAAATACCTTTCACATCAAAATCTGTTCAGCCGTACTTATGGTGGAATAAAGAACTTACATACATACATGAACCCTGAAAATATATGGACTGCGGTGATTGCTTACCATCAGGCAACCCGCATGCTCGTTTGCCTACTATTCTATAAAAAAAAAAAATATATATAACACTCCGTTTTTGGTCAGTCGTGTAAAAAGTTATTCATGAACCTGCTGGCGATTGGCCTGCTCTGCTTAGTGTGGGATGTTGAGTGTTGTCCATTAATTTATTTATTGGAAATTTTATTGAGAAGACTACGGGCTAATTTTTCAATCATCAAATAAATGTTATCTGATGGATAATGTGTAAAGCGACTAAATTGTAGGGTCATGTCATGACATGACCCTACAATTTAGTCGCTTTATTAGGCATGCCTACAGTGCAACTGACGCAGTGCTGTCAACTTATTTTAGTCATTCTATAATTTAACTAGTTGGATAACATTTATTCGATGATTGAAAAATTAGCCCTAAAAGAAGTTTTCAGCTTCTGTCATCATTATTGAAAATATGAAAGTAAAACTTGTTTACATAATTAGCTTAGGTATAAAGTACCTACACATCTTATTATTTTTTCCCCAAGCGTTACTAGCCGCTAGCGTAACCGATACAAACCAATTTATGTGCAAGAAAAGGGCCTTGAACCCAGACATTTTAAGTAAGATGAAAATATAAATAATAAATCATTAGATGCCAAGTACATGCATCACTTACCTCGATCAATATCATCCGAGGGATGACGATGGTCGTGCGGTGGGGATACAGTTTCCAAGTAACGCTCCTCCTAGAAATATTGATCATATGTTAGCATAACTAGTTTGCATAACACTATAATAAAGGAAGTTACATTTGAATATGAATTTACCCTGTGTGATCGGTCCCTCGGAGATTTATCTTTGCTCCTGATTTCTTCCTTTATTCGTTCTTTGAGCAAACTGTAAATAACAGGTATGATATTAGGATACTAATTTCTAATTTTACACATTGCCAGGCAAATATAAAACAAATGAGCATCGTGGCACGACGGCATCATGCCATTTTCCGCCATGGCAATAGAGTAGATTTTACCGCCAAGCTGCGCCATTTCGGGTTACTTTCGTTTGTAGATTAAATAATAAATAATTTATTAGAAAAATTGCCTGAGAAGGGTAGTTTCTAAATAAACGTTTTGAATTTTAATCGTTGTAAGTATATTAAGCCTGCATCACACGTTTTTAGGCAAAACAGGCGTTACTGAATTGACCCTGGTGCCAAAACTAGATCATTATTGATAATAAAAATAGTACTATAGGCTTCTCAAATAACTGCTACTACTTATACGAGACAGATAAAAATAATTTGCCTGTTATTTTTGCGTCTATACCTTCCAGAAAACACGAAAAATACGAAAAACAAGGTTCACGGCTTTAACGAAATCATTATGTAAAACACAAATTATAATTTCTACATAATGTTAAATCGCGAGTTTATTAAACTAGCTACAAGTTGCTCGTTTTAGATTTTTGAAAAATAACTCGAAAAAAATATTATATATCGTAACAATTCACTAAGAAATTCCCCATACATTTTTTGTATGGCAATGCCATCGCTCAATATATACGAGTTCCAAGCCTACGAAAAATCAGTCTGCCGGTAAGAGTCAAGGGGAATCCACGTCGCTCTGCTGCTCGGGAGGCATTTAATTTTCGCGTGTTCATGTATTCACAGACAGCAGAGAGTAATGTAGATCAGAGTTACATATTTATTACTTTTAATCTTTTTTAAAATTTATATAGGTACCATTTTCGTACTCATGAATGATGGCCGACAATTTTTGATGAAATAGAAATCGTAATAAATCGCAATCATAGAAATCGTAATAAATCGAAATCATAGAAATCGAAATCATAAAAATCAAAATAAATCTAAATCAAGATCCAAGATGGCGGACAACTTTTTTTTTAAATTTTGCGATATGTATATCGTTTCATAAGTTTTTCAGTGCGCTGATTACGAAAATAACATTTATTTTGGAATCCAAGATGGCGGACAACTTTTTTTTCACGTTTACAATATGGGTATGGTAATATAGGTATTTCGGTGCGCTGATGACAAAAATAACATTTATTTTGAGATCCAAGATGGCGGACAACTTTTTTTCACGTTTACAGTATGGGTATGGTTATATAGGTATTTCGGTGCGCTGATGACAAAAATAACATTTATTTTGAGATCCAAGATGGCGGACAACTTTTTTTCAAGTTTACAATATGGGTATGGTTATATAGGTATTTCGGTGCGCTGATGACAAAAATAACATTTATTTTGAGATCCAAGATGGCGGACATTTTTTTTCAATTTTGCAATATGGTTAACATGTTGTAGGTTTTTCGGTGCGCTAATGACAAAAATAACATTTATTTTGAGATCCAAGATGGCGGACAACTTTTTTTTCAAGTTTACAATATGGGTATGGTTATATAGGTATTTCGGTGCGCTGATGACAAAAATAACATTTATTTTGAGATCCAAGATGGCGGACAACTTTTTTTTCAAGTTTACAATATGGGTATGGTTATATAGGTATTTCGGTGCGCTGATGACAAAAATAACATTTATTTTGAGATCCAAGATGGCGGACATTTTTTTTTTTCAATTTTGCAATATGGTTAACATGTTGTAGGTTTTTCGGTGCGCTAATGACAAAAATAACATTTATTTTGAGATCCAAGATGGCGGGCAGTTTTTTTTTCAAGTTTACAATATGGGTATGGTTATATAGGTTTTTGGGGACGCTGATGACGAAAATAACATTTATTTTGAGATCCAAGATGGAGGACAGTTTTTTATTTTATTTTACAATATGGGTATCGTTTTATAGGTTTTTGGGGACGCTGATGACGAAAATAACACTTATTTTAAGATCCAAGATGGAGGACAGTTTTTTATTTTATTTTACAATATGGGTATTGTTTTATGGGTTTTCGGGGACGCTGATCTTAAAATAAATGTTATTTTCGTCATCAGCGTCCCCAAAAACCTATATAACCATACCCATATTGTAAACTTGAAAAAAACTGCCCGCCATCTTGGATCTCAAAATAAATGTTATTTTCGTCATTAGCGCACCGAAAAACCTACAACATGTTAACCATATTGCAAAATTGAAAAAAAAAATGTCCGCCATCTTGGATCTCAAAATAAATGTTATTTTTGTCATTAGCGCACCGAAATACCTATATAACCATACCCATATTGTAAACTTGAAAAAAGTTGTCCGCCATCTTGGATCTCAAAATAAATGTTATTTTTGTCATCAGCGCACCGAAATACCTATATAACCATACCCATATTGTAAACTTGAAAAAAGTTGTCCGCCATCTTGGATCTCAAAATAAATGTTATTTTTGTCATCAGCGCACCGAAATACCTATATAACCATACCCATATTGTAAACGTGAAAAAAAAGTTGTCCGCCATCTTGGATTCCAAAATAAATGTTATTTTCGTAATCAGCGCACTGAAACACTTATAAAATGATACCCATATTGCAAAATTAAAAAAAAGTTGTCCGCCATCTTGGATCCAAAAATACTATTTTTGTAAACCTCATCCCGAAAAATTGGCCTTCATGGGATGCCAGGCAGATGTTTAACATCTTAGCATCCTGGCACGACGGTCATGCTATTTTCTGTCGCGGCATTCGTGTCCATTTTACTGCCAAGTCGCGCCAAGTATGTTTTACATAAGAAAATGGTCGTAATTTTATTTTTAGTATTCATTACCGTAAAGCAAGAAAAAAAAATTATATGCCTAGGTACCAACAAATCCTTTGCCGGATCCCTGTCACTTATTACTTCGGGTTGGCGGCAATCTCACGACGATGTGTGCGTGTGACTTGCACACAGCCAGCTGAGGTCTATCAAATACCTAAACTCGGTCGGGCGCGCGGACGTGATACACTCTTAATATTGGTAAATGGAGCGTTGTGTGGAGGTATAAATTAGCTATACGCGTAAATGGCAGGCATATGTACAAAGTAAATATAATAAATAAAAAACAGGAATAAAGGTGTAACATACATTCTCGATTCTCTTTTTGCCTCTTTTTCTCGATCCGACTCGTCGCGGCGTCTGTCGCTGTTGCGGGTCTCCCGCTTGTCGTGATCTAAATAAACAAGAAACGGGCGTTTAAACTTCTAAAAACGACAACAAATAGTCATGTTTTTGGCGGGTAAATAAATCAAGATTGCTTTGCTAAAGCAAAAGTTGACACGGGCTATATTAGCAAAGCAATCGCGTCGCCATTTACCTTGAATTTATTTTTGTGCACAACAAATACATAGAATAGGAAATTTAAGACATAGTAAAACTACGTACAAAGGTACTACTTATTCTATAGTTTTTTTTTTCCACTAGACCTGCGAAATAAAAAAGGCAAAAAGAAGCATTTTTGGTGGATACGGAACTGGATAAAACTCGTATATACCTGCGGGCGCCCGCGGCGGGCTGGTGGCCGGCTCGGGCGCCGCTGGCTCTTCTTTGGCCGGCGCGGCGCTCGCTTGCGGCACCTTATGCTTATCGCCCACCTGCAATCACAAACAATATCAGATCAGTACATTTAAAAATCGATTCCAACATTGTACATACAACAGCAATAATTGCAGTGCAACAATTGACTATCAATAATTGCAAGCAACTGTTGTTCAGACCATGCAAGTAAATTATTGCTTCAATTTAATTGTATGCAACAGGCAAGAAACTTGCACCATCTAAACGGGCCTTTAGTCGTATTATCCTTATGACTGAGGGTCGTGGTCGTTGTATGGAATGAAACACACACAACGATCTTGGCAATGTAAATGAAGTGGTTTGCCATTGTCTTCTCCATTTTACACACTAGTTGATCAATCATCAACAAGAGTGCAGGTTTCCTCTTCTTCACCGGAAATAAGTGGTGGTCGATGAAAATTACTATATGAGTCGATTTATAATCAAACTCATATAGCACGGGCAGGATTTGAACCTGGGACCTTTGCAGCCACAGGAGGGCTTCCTAACACTCGGCTACTACCGCTTCAAGAGCTCGACCTACATTCCCAAGCTCATCTGAAATATCCTTACCTGATGGAAGTCGCTCTCCCTCATCATGTGAGGAACCTTGTTGCGCAGCTGGCCGCTGTAGCCGGTCGCCAGTACGTACAGGTCCGGCCGCTGTGTCTTCTCTTCTTCTTTAACCTAACAATAAAATAAGTGAAACAACGGTTAACAATTTTTTCTGTGTTTTTATTTTTGTGTTTAATGTATTTTCTGTTCAATGGGACTGACAATCATCAACAAAAGTCCCCAAAAAAATAAAGATTAAAAAAACTTTAGGTGGCCACATTGCAGTCTAAACTTGTGCCTTAAGATACAAGAAAACATAAGATTGGCCCCTGATGGGAAGCAAAGATGAGGTCTAGGGAGGTACATGCAAACTCAAAAAATGCCTATTCAGTCTTGCCTTCAGTTAAGTTCTTATATGTATCGGGAAACAGCAACGCGGTGAGGGAATTCCATACCTGAGCAGGTCGCATGATCAAGGATATTTATTAGCGTTCAGGTCCATAATGTCCCTTTCTCAAAATGTCCCCTGGTTTCAAAATGTCCCTTTCCCAAAATACCCCCTTCCCAAAATGTCCCTTCCCCAAAATACCCCCTTCCCAAAATGTCCCTTTCCCAAAATGTCCCGTTGCCAATATGTCCCCTCTCCAAATATCCCTACATAACAATTTTATTAATGTACTAATGACACGCTAAGACTTCGCACGGGTACCTAAACCAGCTACTAGATGGAGTATTACAATTTTTAAAACTAGCTTTCTGATAGGGAATGGATTTAAGAAAACTGGAATATATAAATATGTGTAAAATTATTAGTATTTAGGAGCTATAGTTACTAATTTAATAGAAATTGGAACAGATTTTAAATATTTCCATACAAACTTTCAACCCCTATTTTGCCCCCTTAGGGGGTGAATTCTAATAAACCATGAAACAGTTATTCAATTAAATGTTTTTAAGAGCATGAATCTCAACATTTATCAAAGCAAGCAGATTTAAAGATTTTCCATACAAACTTTATTAGGGCTGTGTTTTATAAAATGTCGTGATTTAAAATAGTAGGGTGCTCATTTACCTTAACTTTACTTCTCTGTTTATTAATTTACTTTTTAATCAATAGCTACCGCTATCCTCGTCTTATGAAGCCTGAACAGGGTAGTCATTTTGGAAAAGGGACATTATGGAGAAGGGACATTTTAGGGAAGGGACATTTTGGGAAAGGGACATTTTGAGGAAGGGACATTTAGGGAAAGGAACATTTTGAAACCAGGGGACATTTTGAGAAAGGGACATTATGGACCTGAACGTTTATTAGGTACTGAAGCTATTATATACTGATAAAATTTAAATAGGAACAAACTGTAAAGTTCCTGTGGGTAGATTGACATAATGAAAAACGAAAGATGAGAACCATTGTATCATTGGAGAGATAAATATACATGTAATTGAGAATTTTAGGTCAACAATGTAAAAAAAGAATTACTGAAAGACAAAATTATTGAGGGTGTGTAAGATACACACCCACAGTAATTTTGATACAAAATCGTCCGAAAGTGGTTGTATGAGAGTATGTATAAAATAATCATCTATTTGTTTATGATACGTCTATGTTGAGAATGTATAGTTCCGATAATAATTGATTGAAAGATTACCTTATCAACTTTGCGTTCAATGATCTGTGCCAGTTTCTCGAGCACCGGGAAATGCGGCAGCACGCGTATGAGCACGATCAAGGCGTTGCGGATCTGAACGTAGTCCCGCGAGTCCAGGCACACCACCATCGCTTTGGTGATCTTGTAGTGCCATTTATGGCACACATGTCTGAAAATTATATTTATTGAACAATGCCGATCTCTGACAATTTCAGCATTTTTCAATTTGGTGTGTTAGGTTAGGTCGAGAATGTCAGATTTCACTGTACTTTTTAAAAGCTGAAAGTTTCAGCAGATGCTTTCAAAACAGGTCAAAACGATGGGCTGCCGTAAAGTTTGGGTCATCATGGTTTTAGGTGGTAGCAAGATGTAAAATACAAACTTAAATTAATCATAATCCTACAAATATTATAAATGCGAAAGTTAGAATGTGAGTTTGTGAAGATGTTTGTTACTAAATCACGCAAAATCTACTGGACGGATTTCGATGAAATTTGGTATACGGATAGAAAAACAGCAGGAATAGCATATACTTTACTTATAGTACGTCACGCTCTGGGACATATTGGAGCAGCATTTACATGTGTTTTTTTCATTAGAGCTGGGAAATGCTGCTTCAATTCGCCCCAGGCCGAGGGGACGTACTGAATGAGCTTTTCAATATACGCAGCCGGGGTAGTGCGCGCACTCGCGGTGAAAGGCCGTCTTGTCTCCGCTCCCATGGGAAATCTAAATAGCATACTATTCCTCTGCACATGTCAAGGTCTAACCTGTAGTTCTCGTATCCGACGTGGTCATTGGCCTCTGTGAACTGGTTGGAGACGCGGTACTTGGTGACGAAGCCGGGGTAGTGCGCGCACTCGCGGTGGAAGGCCGCCTTGTCCTTGTGCCAGCGCATGGCCGTGCCCAGCACGCGGCACAGGAAGGTGCCGTAGCGGGCCGCCTCGCCTTCAGTGCATGACATCACCGAGTACGTGATGTCGCAGAACAACTGCAATACCATAACAAATTGTTTTTTTTTTATTTGGTTCGCCGACTGGCTGTACAACACAAAGGTCGAAAAAATACATGTCCAAGATCATCTAAGTTGTCAGCCTTCTTGGAACGAACACAGCATGCACATTTATATACTGCTCACAGTTGTATAAAGTTACAAACGGGTCTCTAATGATTGTCATAAAAATATTTGTAATAATATAGTTCGAAATAATGTTTTTTCACATAATCATAATTAATATAAATTATAATTAAAATAATATTTTTTTAAATAATTTTTTTAACATAATTGTTTTGTAATAAATACAAATTATCATAAACATAAATAATCATAATATAATTTAATCATTATAGTAATACTGTCGTGTATAAAAAATAAAAAAAATAAAAAGTGTATTGTTGGTTGCTGGTGTGCGCAGGGGTCTCCAACTATTTGAAGCGAAGACGGGCAATATCCCTGCGCAGTGCGATTATACACGAACACTTACTTTATAGAGAGCCGGATGTAATGCTCAGGATAGAGCCTCGCACTTTTGAAGTACAAGGACCTCTTGTCTAGTAAGCCTTAGGTCCTGGGAGTCATGGGCAGGGTGATATCATTAATACAATATGGTTGGGATAGAATATAGCATTTTATTCCATAAACACACTAGCCGCTGAGGGCGGGCACATGTTATACTAATACCAAAATCTGATAAGTCTTTGCCGCAATTAAAAGTTAAAATTAACATAAACCAAATATAAGGTACCTGGCCAGGTCCGTACACAAACGCCTGTGCGCACTTAGAACGTTGTCCCGTTCACCGTTTTGTGATCCATTGGGTTCGAGCACTGGTACTGGTCGCGTCCTCAAAGCGACGCGGCGCTCCTGCACGCTCCGTTGTATGCGAGATAGTAGACGCTGGCTGGACCTTCCGAGGTTTGCGCTGAGCCATTACGGGGACATTGGATCGAAGGCGGCGAAGCGGCCTTTGGAAATAAGGTTAGGATCCGTGTGTTGCCCCTTGGGGTCGCCGACGACGGGGCCTGCGCTGTGGCAGGCGGTCCACGGTCCGGGAGAACCGCACCCTCTGGTGATGGGAGGACACTCCAGGAAGCGCCAATTCATACGGCCGGGCGGGCACGTGGATATCAACAGCTCATCCTCCTGACAACTTCGTGGCGGCAAATATCCCCTGTGTCCTTGCGCGTATCGCGGATTTTAAAGCTAAAGGTTAAACTATAGTCCCATGACGGGGTGCCGAGGGCGGCGAAAGTGAAAAAAAAACCCCAAAAAATTAATAATTGCTCAAACCACGTTACATGTCGTGGCGGCCTTCCAGGGAGAGAAAGATCCCTCGCCACTCGATTTGACATTCCGCCTCGTCGCGCTCCATTCCGCTTAATTCGGACGCACGTCAAACCAACTTTTAATATTCTTTAAAAGAACTAATGTTTAAATAAGGTATTTATTCGTTGAATATTATAATAATCTAAGTCGACGATATTAAAGGAGAATAATTAAAATTCTACAACAACCCAGCCATGATTTCTTATTTGTTTATGATAAGAAAGGTTGGTTAGGAACTGATACGGAACGTGTGTCACCAGCTGTCAATGTCAGACGTCCCACTCTGTAGATCTCAGTTGACAGTCTAATCTAATCATGGGAATGTTTTGTTATGAATGTTTAATTTTCGATATAATTCCGTAAGTACACAAAATCGCGTCGAGTTATTGCTACCAATGGTTTCGGCGTGACTCAGAGAACGTTTTGATGTGCGGGTCTCCCTGTCTTCCTATCAAGTATTGTAAAAACAACATATGAAATTTGTGTACCGGTGTTTCACTTTCCAATTCAATTTGTCTGGAAACTAATGGATTTGAATGCCTGCTATTGTAGTGAGTCGAGAGCCTATCATGCAGGTAATACGCCACAGGAATAGTATCCCAATATATCAACTATTTCACCTAAAATATGACATGCAAAGTTGACCAGTTAGAAGTTCAAAATAATTCTGTAGTTATCACTACAATACCCCCCTTTTCGGCAAAGAGGTTAAGTCGTACTTAGCCGAAACAGCCGGGGTAACCGGAGAAAACATTCACCTATCCTACGGCAATATATTTCTAAATATAAAACTATCAGCTATATATGAAACTAACTCTTGCTATTTCATACATTAAACTAAAATATATGTTCTAGAGTTCTAAAACTAACTCAATTTATGTTGAGTGTCAGGAATACAGCGTCTGGCCAGACCGCTGCAATTCCCCTGCATTAAAAAATCGTACTTGGATTTCTAATGAGATAATCGCAAGTAGCATACTAGTAATAAAGAATTATCTAAAGTAATATAGTTCTTACTTATGTATAATAAGAAAAACTATTTGAGATTTAATTAAAGTATAGTAATCTAGCATTCCTACATAATTTACTAGTTAGTAATTAAATTGTAAACCTAATAAAGTCTTTAAACTAATGGAGAGATCTCACATAAATAGACATTTAAAATGTATAGCCGTTGGGCTGACCTTGTATAAGGGAAAAAACTTATTTTCCTTTTTTCTCAAAAATTAAGGAGTATTAATCCATATCCTTATGTTTACTCTGGCGCCTAGAGTGTGTAGTTACAAAAGAAATTGGTTTTCATGAAAACGCTTGACAAAAAAATTTCACATGTGAGTCATGTCATATGTGAAAAATGAGGCCTCTGATTGGTTATACCAATCCAAAATAACAAAGTTCAAGATAAGAAAGTTGCTAGCTAGGGGACACACCTTGTGAGACTTTTATTATGTCCTTGACATGATATTTTCCAACTTTACCGGTTTCTATCTCCTGAAGGTCGTAAACAACATCCGAATGCTTCCTGACAACTTTACATTTCACAAAGCGCGGTGCTAGTTTAGCGGAGAAAAAGTGAGCTGCGTTTGACTGTACAAAGTTACGCCTCCATACGATATCACCTACGCTTAACCGAAGTTGTTTACGGCGTAGGTTGTATCGTCCCGCGTTTTGTTTGTACGCTTTGGTCAATGCATCGGTAACTTTTTGGAAGATGTCTGCCATCTCATTGAGAGCCGTGGCTTTTTCAGAACGACTGGACATTTGAAGGTCATCTAACGAATTTGGAATGCCGCCTCTTACTGAATGCAACATGCCATCCGTCATCATCTCCCGACCTTTAGCCAATAAAAATGGTGTGTGCCCAGTGGCAACATTGATAGTGCTATTCAAAGATAGCTGGATTTGAGGTAGGTACTTAGACCAGTTTCTTTGATCTTCTCCTACTAAAATAGCTAGGCAGGTTTCTATAGTTTGGTTAAAACGTTCCACAGTGTTGGACTGAGGCGCGTAGTACGCATTGTAAAATATTTTTGGTATTGAATGGCTCGCACAAAAATCTTTAAATTGTTTGCTCTGAAATACAGTTGCATTGTCGCAAATTATAACACATGGAATTCCCTCTTTATATAGGATTTCCTGTTCAATAAATGATGTTATTGTTCATCGGATCGAAGGCGGCGAAGCGGCCTTTGGAAATAAGGTTAGGACCCGTGTGTTGCCCCTTGGGGTCGCCGACGACGGGGCCTGCGCTGTGGCAGGCGGTCCACGGTCCGGGAGAACCGCACCCTCTGGTGATGGGAGGACACTCCAGGAAGCGCCAATTCATACGGCCGGGCGGGCACGTGGATATCAACAGCTCATCCTCCTGACAACTTCGTGGCGGCAAATATCCCCTGTGTCCTTGCGCGTATCGCGGATTTTAAAGCTAAAGGTTAAACTATAGTCCCATGACGGGGTGCCGAGGACGGCGAAAGTGAAAAAAAAACCCCAAAAAATTAATAATTGCTCAAACCACGTTACATGTCGTGGCGGCCTTCCAGGGAGAGAAAGATCCCTCGCCACTCGATTTGACATTCCGCCTCGTCGCGCTCCATTCCGCTTAATTCGGACGCACGTCAAACCAACTTTTAATATTCTTTAAAAGAACTAATGTTTAAATAAGGTATTTATTCGTTGAATATTATAATAATCTAAGTCGACGATATTAAAGGAGAATAATTAAAATTCTACAACAACCCAGCCATGATTTCTTATTTGTTTATGATAAGAAAGGTTGGTTAGGAACTGATACGGAACGTGTGTCACCAGCTGTCAATGTCAGACGTCCCACTCTGTAGATCTCAGTTGACAGTCTAATCTAATCATGGGAATGTTTTGTTATGAATGTTTAATTTTCGATATAATTCCGTAAGTACACAAAATCGCGTCGAGTTATTGCTACCAATGGTTTCGGCGTGACTCAGAGAACGTTTTGATGTGCGGGTCTCCCTGTCTTCCTATCAAGTATTGTAAAAACAACATATGAAATTTGTGTACCGGTGTTTCACTTTCCAATTCAATTTGTCTGGAAACTAATGGATTTGAATGCCTGCTATTGTAGTGAGTCGAGAGCCTATCATGCAGGTAATACGCCACAGGAATAGTATCCCAATATATCAACTATTTCACCTAAAATATGACATGCAAAGTTGACCAGTTAGAAGTTCAAAATAATTCTGTAGTTATCACTACAATACTCATAATGTACAGAGAAAAGAGAACTCATAATGTACGGATGCACTCAGAAAAAAAGGTAAGAATTGTTAAGTTTTTGTTTTTTTTGTTGTTTATGTTCGCGGCTTAGGGGTGGCCCAAGGGCCACCCCCGTCGCACCCTAACCTATACTAGTGTTTGTGTCAACTTAATGTGAAATAGGTATAATCAAATTTTACATAATGTCTTCAAATGTCATCAACAAAATAAAAGATGAACAAAATAAAAAAGAAAATATGTTTATGACAATAACAATTATGACAAATCCATTATGATAAACCATTTTATAAAAAAAATCTGTATGTCAATCTATGATTATGACTACAAAAATATTATTACAATAAATATTATTTGAATAAAATATTATGATAAAAAAATTATGAGAAAGGCTTTATGACAAACCATATTATGATTATTAACCTTATGAGAAATGAAAGGATCCCGTTACAAACTATATTAAATTTAAAAAATAATAATAATTTACTACCTACTCTATTATAACCTTAATAAGTATGACCTAATGGTGTACCCAGAATTAACAATTAACAACTGCACAGACATTACATTTTTGACACGCATTTAAATACACCAAAATCTCTCTAACGACAATAAAAACTTGTGACAAAAACAACGA
>CM031576.1:10902501-10955823 GCA_018467065.1 Ephestia elutella | reverse complement strand
TTGATCCTATCCAAATTCATAAAACAATCTTAAGTAGGTAGATAGGCAGAAAACCAATACTAAATATAAATTTATGTATGGCTGAACTATGAAATTCTATTCTATATAACTAGGTATTCGAATTCAAGTATTTTTTCAGCCCAAATAATACAACTTTACTGACATATTAACGATTTTTTTACGTATAATTTTATTCGACAGAACAATTTTATTTTACAATAATAGAAAAAATTACGATTACGATACTAAATAAAAAGGACAATAGCACAATGAGGTCCTGTTGATTCGGAGGGCGCGTGACTGTGGAGGCATGGGAGGGCTGAGGGCAGCTGCGCGTGCGCCGGCTGCGCTGGAGCCGGTTGACATTTTATTACAAATCCGGGCACACCTGATCTTGAGACCAGTCATTATTATAATTCCATTCTCTTTCCAGACTCCATTTGTATAATTTCCAAACGCGTGCCTCGAGTCCCCTTTTATTCCAAAGTTACTAGCTCGAATTTTAATTGGACTAGTTCAATATTTAATTTTTATTATTATAAAGTGATTTATTTATTATTCGCAGCCAGCTTTCTTTTGCTTTGTAAAGTCGAACTTTGTATTGTAGTATGGCAAATAATGTACTACAGGCTTCCAATCAGTGAAATAAATCATGTTTATAAACGCAGCTAAACCAAAACATACTGCCGTCGCAGTAAATCCGGTGAGCTGGTCGAGCTGCTTTTTACCAATCATGATAATTACAAGTGAAATTATTTGTGATTATTATTTGTAATTTCTCAAAGCTTCATAACACGTTCTGTCAAATTCCTGCAAATTCTCTGTCACAATAAATCCGACACTTGGGATTTGATCCTCTTTGTATACAAATACATTTATGAACCTCAGAAACAACTCCTTTTTCACAAACTGCTTAATTTCTTTTCAAAATCTGACGCTGCTGGGTTGTTGAAGTTTTTGGCGGACTCCGAGGCAGAGTCCGTAATTTCATACATAGAGAAACTACTTATAAATATCTCATATACATATAATAAATAATCACTATTTCACACTACGTCAACACGATACTAACTATTACACGAATTTCGATGAAATTTGTACACGGGTGGAAAAAAAAACAAGGAATAGCACATAGGGTACTTTTTATCCCAAAATTCCCACTGAAACGAAGCAGTGGGGCACAACTAGCAAATAAATTATTATTATCCCTTATCCCAGTTATTATTATCTATTCATAACATAACGTTTGCTAATAAGACTGTATGTTAGTCTGGATAATGTAAGGATTCTACCTCACGCATCTAAATCGAACATATATAAATCTATATCGAAGTTATGAACCCTAGAAACAACACTTCTTTTTGGGCAGCCGTGTAAAAAGGCTTTTTATCGAGCTCATCTTCACATAAATAAATTAAATGTCTGTGCTCACAACTGGAACTGAATTTAACATTTGGTATTCGTCTGGGATTCTCCGAGTGGACAATTCCCGCGGTCCCATCGCTGTCCGTCCAGACCCGCCACATGCCGTGGTCAAATTACGCGACCGCCATATAACCACTAATTATTAAGTTATCAATTTGTCATCCCGTCTCATCTAACACTCGTTATACTGTAGATGATTTTAAAAAGTGCTGTTTTGATGGCGGAACTGCATGTTCCCACATTAGCAATATACATGCACACAGTTTTAGTGCTAAAAATAGACTATGATTTTACATTTTACTTGAAAATTAACAAAAAATAATTCTGTGGTAGGATACGTGTTTGTGTAATGGTCACGTATTACCTGTGTACATAAAAAGTACCTACAATACCTTATTTAAATATAAATTCCAAAATCTCAGCCAAAATCACAAACCTCAGTTATGTAATTTAATTTGTTTTTATTTATTTTTTAACTTTCGCGCCTTTCATTCAAGCGGGGCGTTCATTGGGCGCACAGAATTTTTTGTTTTTTTAATATAAGATTGGGCGGCAGTGCCATAAAGTTTGCTTTTTCGGTAAGTCACAGACAATAGTTTTCTGTCTGTGGGGTATAAAAATTATATTAGGACCGTATTAGGACCGGACCAAAGAAAAAACTACGCCCCTGGACCGATTCATAACATAACTGATGACGACCACAGAAATATTTTTTTCCTATTAGAGTTTTAAAATTTATGTCTGTTACATTCGACCGATTTCGGTCATGGCGACCACTTCATAAATTCATTTACATTCACTCTCTCGTGAGTTCGCATGTGGCAAGTAGCCTTTCTTATTGGTAAAGATCCTCGCACACTGCGGGCATGTGAGCACACCGTTAATATAATCTTAAAGAAAGGTCTCACTAACTAACAACCTAAACTCCATTTATTCTTACCAGTCCTATCATGTAAACAATCTTACCATGTCTTTTTAGGTTTTTACAACAATATAAATTAAAATAGACTTTTTAGGAAATTACTTTCGTGGTTAATAAATGTTTTACTTTAGAATGTTTAGGTTTGAACTAATATTTGATTTATTTTCAACAAAATTTAAAAAAAAGTACTGTGAAGATTGTTTACATGATAGGACTGGTAAGAATAAATGGAGTTTATATCATTTGGGTTGCTTATTTCTCATACCGGGCAAAATATGTAAGTGAAACTATGACAAAGATAACAAATATTAGGTATAACACGTATATATCTTTATCTTTCTTACTGAGATTCGAATGTAGCTAGGTATTTCTTAGTATTTATTATTATTTGTATGAAGTCTATGAGTACCTATACTTAGTCTGAGGCGCAGGTGGTCGAGCCTTTATTGACCGGATATGGAACGGATCTAATAGAACGATAGTTACTCTATAATCTATGATAGAACCTTTAAAAAAATGCTTGGACTGTCACTGTCACTATAAACGAACACTAATGACATTGACATCTGTAAATTGAACAATTAAATACAAGACAAGTACATATGTACATACAAAAAGTTTAATGAATTCTAAAAATTAAATAAATAAAATACAAAATAGTGTTGTTAAAATCATACTCATACTAGAAAATCAGATAATACTTTGTGAATATGGCATCTGAGAAAGATCCTCTAGTAAGCGAAAGATCAGGAACAGTGCGAGAAGTAGGAAATCATGCTATTTGGAGTCTATCATCATGTAAACCAGGTTGGATATAAATTTACAATAGGTACATACCTACCCTCTTTTGTCTTTATGTAACTAATTTGCTATATTATTTCAGGTTTCGGAATAGATCAACTACGAGATGACTGTATGGATACATATTGGCAATCTGATGGTCAACTTCCTCATTTAGTAAACATTCAGTTTCAAAGAAAAACAATGGTATCGCATATTTATATCTACACTGACTACAAGCTAGACGAAAGCTATACACCTAGCAGAATTTCGATCAGGGCTGGCACACACTTTAATGATTTGCAAGAGATTGAAGTTATTGAACTGATTGAACCAAGTGGTAAATATTTAATAACAGAACTAATGTTTACTTGTTACGACAAAACATTAAAAAAAAAAAATCTTAGTTTTAATGATTATTCTTTCTTTTTTTAGGGTGGGAAATGATCCCAATAAAAGATATGCATGATCGACCAATAAGAACCTATATGATACAAATAGCTGTACTGAGTAATCATCAGAATGGCAGAGACACACACATGAGGCAGATAAAAGTTCATTCTCCTTGTGAGCCTACTTCATTTGATATAAACAAGTTTAGGAATTTCTCTACTGTGCAATTCCAACAATATGCTACTATAAGATAATTATAATTTTTGTGTACCTATTTTCCAAATGTCTGTATTAACCATTATATTGACTTAGTAAAAAAGAATAGATCCGGCATAACAATCTATATACAAACAGTAGTTACGCTGCCAGTCGGTTGTTTTGTCACTATTATTAGTACACACAGGCAGCCAATCTTTGTGCCATTTCTTTTGTTGACACCGGCTTTAGGTATGCACGATTTTTTGTAGGTATGTCATGTCTATTCTTTTTTCCTAACCAATCTAAAATCACATTATATCTGAATACAAAAGTAAACAATATTGCTTGTTTCAATTTAAAAACACTCCTGCTAAACAGAATGTTGCAGTATTAAAAATTAAGGGATCCACGTGTGACAATAGGGTATTACACCATTTTTTAAAAACTGTTTTAAATTAATCCTGAGATCGTAATGAACTAGTAGAAATTTTGTTAATTTTTTTTTAAAACCGAAAATCGCCTTAAAATCTGTTTTTTATTTATGATTTTGAATTTTCGCGCGGAAACGCTAGCCGCCATGCTTTTTCATCTCGTGACGTCACTCGGTTAGTAAACAATACGACTGCGAAAGACCAAGTAATAAGATTCGTGAAAATAATGAGTTATCATTGGTGTCTTGTGCCTGAATGCAAAAATACAACTGTAAAAACGCCACAAAAATTATGGATTCAAGTGCCAAGTGATGTAAAAATGAGAAATACTTAAAGTATTAACCATTGGCAGATTTGTACTTTCTGCTTTCACAAAACCGTCTTCCATAGTGAAATAAAGGCTAGAAGTCTACAAACGTGTTAATAACTCGTAAATTTATCAAAATAACAGCGCACAACTTATTTTCAGTAGATTGTTTACTATCGGAATGACGTCACGGCGGGATCCAACATGGCGAATGGCGTTTTAGACATTTGAAAAACAGATTAGAAAAGACGATTTTTAAAATGGAATTATAAAATTAAAATTGCAATTTTATGAATAAATATCGACGTTTCTTGTTTACTTTTTTCGAAATCTATTATGAACAAATATTTTTATATTTTTTCTTACATAGTGTAAAATACCCTATTAAAATTGACATTTTTACACAAAAATAATTTTACACCATGTATTTTAGTATTTTTCTGTCTATTACCTATGTCAAAATTAAATTAAATACTTAAATAATTTAAAAAAATCTTTATTTACATATACATTTATTCTGATTCACTTTCCTCACTTGCTTGCTGAAGCCATTCAAAGAACTTCAATAAGGAAGTTTGTGCCACTATTGGACTTTCATCTTCCTTTAAATCCTCAAACCACTCATTGAGAGAATCCTCATCCACAACATCAGCTTCATAAAGAAGATGTATTACTTGGCCAGACTTTTCATGAAGCCATTCACATTTTATGCAGCTCTCCTGAAAGTGTTTATTGATATTACCTGATATTAATCTATCTTTGATAAATACACTGGTACAATATTTAGGTATGATTACAGACTTTCCAATCTATCACACAAAACATTTAATATTATTCAGGTGTTGTTATTTAACTAGAACAGATAAATGAGTTACTATGGGTATTTGATAATGGTTGTTCGAAAACAATAATTATAACTAAGATGTAATAGACACTAACCTCCACAGCTTTCAGACAATCCATTATAGACGATTTTGTTTTAATATAGTTAGCCAACACTGGTCGGAAGTACTTCAAGATATCTTTCACTGTGCTAATCACACTTTTGCTCTCAGTTAAAATGGGAATACTGAGCAATGCTCTCACAACAAAAAAGTTCACCTCATGTAGTTGTATATTGTATGCATACCTAGATGAGTTAATTTCTAATATTAGATAATCACATTTCAGTTTCTCTTCATATCCTCTTGCTAGACTGTCAATTACTTCTTGAAGGAAAACTAAAAAAAAAAGGCATTCATCATAACAAAGCAAACTTTTATTTCCTGAAAATAAAAGGTTGTATTAACTGTACAAAAGGTTTATAAATAACTAGCTTTTGCCTGCGGCTTCGCCCGCGTGAATTTGGCCCGGGAACAGTGCTTTTTCCCAGGATGAAAGGTACCCTATGTCCTTCTCTGTACTTCTATGTGTATGCAAAATTTCAGGAAGATTGGTTAAGTAGATAAAGCATGAAGAGGTAACAAACAAACTCACTTTCGCATCTGAATATCCTATAATAATAATAATAATAAAGGCGTCGGGATGTGACGACCCCATCGCCCGCTGGATCTCCAGTGCAATCAGTCACCGCAGGGGCAGCTTGTGGCGAGCTGTTGGTAAGCGGCGTCACCACGGACCCGATCTCCAGGGGGACCACACACACACGCACCTACACACACACATACACACAGTGACACACCCCCCGCCTCTGGCTTGCCTTAGCCGGCCGGCTCAGAGTGGAGTAGCAAGAGCGGAACACTCGCTCCAGGGTGGAAGTGTATTGCACGTAATGGCGTAATAACGGGGAAACCCGCTCTCGGGGTGGGCCCCGTGAAGGTGAAACCGGAGCCGCACCTCTCCGACACCCTTAGCTGCTCACATTGTGTTGCGCCCTGGCCGCCAACTGGTGGCTTAATTAGGGAGGCCCACAGGCTGTACAGCCAAAGAGCAGCAAGTCACCATCTGCCTAACTTAAATTTTTGTGAGAGATTTAAAGGTAGATGTCCGTATCTCACTCCATAACCCAGCAATCCGGTCCACTAGCATCCCATCCACATAGCCCAAACCTTGTTAATCCCTACCTGGCAATAGTTCGGCAGCTGTGGAGGACTGTTCGTTAGTATATCCCTATGGTACACTAAGGGACAGATCTCCGCAGATGCAGCCATCTCACTTTTAGATAAAAAAGGTACAAAAAGGCCTCTTCATGTTGGCTTTGGCCCCATGAACGCCTCAAAGGACCGGGTCCCAATGGACCCGAGGCTCTAAAAAGCGTACCAACATAATAATAATACAATAATTAATAATCCTACTAATAATATTTTAAATGCGAAAGTTTGGATGAGAGTTTGTGAGGATGTTTGTTATTCAATCACACAAAATCTACTGAACGGATTTCGATGAAATTTAGTATACGAATAGAAAAATATCGGGAATAGCACATAGGGTACATTTTATCCCGAAATTCCCACAGGAGCGAAGCCCCGGGGCGTGGCTAGTTTATAATATTAGTTATGATAGGAAACAATTACAGACACTCTTTTTGTATAACTTTACTAGCTATAGCTCAGGGCTTCAATCCACCCTATGTGCTCATCCAGGTTCTAGTCCACACAAATTTCATGGAAACTGGAGATTGACTGTGTATCAAGCATCCATACTTTCGCATTTATAATACTAGTAGGATTATTTTTTTTAGTTTTACCACTTACTATTAGTATCATCTGGTAGAGGTGAGTCAGGAAGGGAAGATTCTTCACTGCTGTCAGAAGAGTAATATGATTCACTATCACTCCACGATTTTTCAAAACCAATAAATTCATCATCACTTGCACCAGATGAATCATTTTCCCATTCCCCTTCTGATGTTGATTTCTTTAATGTTTTCTCTGAAATTAAAAAAAAAAGTTTCTGAGTATAAAATTACTTATATTTGATCATATGAATGCATACACAAGTCTGTAATAGTAAAATCTAGGAGTTTGCTTATACAATACATATATTATGCACTCTAAAATACTCACCACTTCCTTTATCTGTTTCAGAATATTCAATAGTTCCTGTTAATTTGCTACCAGCAGTAATTGTGACATTTGAACCAATGATAGTGCCTCCCTCTAAGGTACTACCTTCCTCTATCATACAATTGTTATCAATAAAACTATTGGTAATATTACAATTCGCTTTTATAATGACATTGTTCATTATATGACTTCCAGAGATAGTTACATTGTTCCCAATATTGCAGTTCTTGCCAATAATTGCTTTAGTTAGTACTGTATTGTCACCAATATGAGAGTCTGATCCTATAAGAACATCTTCTTTTAGTGAACAAGATCTAAAACATCACAAAATGTTAATATATTTAAAACTACAAATACCCTTATGCTCCAAAACACTTGATATTAACAAATTAATTACCTATTTAAAACAGAAGTGATTTCACGAAAATTATGATTACCCATAAATAAATAATTATTTCGGTAAAATGCGCCTGTTTCAATCGACAGGGGATGAGCCCAGTTGTGTAGTATGTCTCGACTGAAATTAAAAGCAAATGGTAAAATCAGACTGTACTGTGAAAAATGATCAAGGAAACTAAAAACATAAGAAAAGATAAAAAAATCTAACCAAATACTTTGATAAGTTTTCCAGTTAGTCACAGCAGCAGCATATTGATTTTCTTTAAGTAGAGCATAATACAGAGAGCTATCCAAAATTTCTTCATTTATAAGTAGTCCATGTATAAAGTCATCACGTGTTTGAAAATCGAAGTTATCAGAAAATAGTTGTGGCACTGCTGGTGAACACAGGGCAATGTTGGGATCAGCCAAATTGTGATGCAACTTTAATTCTGAAGTTTTTAAAGTCACCTCCTGAAATAATATGTATATCAAGGCACATACATACTATATAATCTTCTGCTTTTAATAAAACTACTATACGTGTAAAACTATTATAACTGCCTGAAGAAAATTAATAAATAACCAACAGTCATGGAGAAAAACAGGTACATAAATAGAGAAATGTTTCACATTCATGCACACACGTCTGATATGATATCAACTACACAGACACATACCAAAGGAACATTGATAGATTTCTCATTTGATTTTGGTTTGTATTTCTGATGAACCAAAATTTTGTTATTATTGCCATCAGCAGCTATAAATGTAGGCTTGTCACAGCTTATCAATGGGTGTTCCCAGGATACTTTCTTGTACAGTAATGTCATTGCTGCTCCTTTTTCTTTTTTGTTTAATATCCTGAAATTGAGTAAAAAAATTAGATATTTTTAAATGTCTTATGTCAAGTAATTTATTACTCTTTAACAACATAAGCAATGATATGACAAGTAGTACAGAATTTTGTAAATAAATATTTGTATATTAGAAACAGAAGAAATGACAGTTAGATTTTCTTAAACATTTGTGCAATTTAAGACAATAGAATTTGATACTTACTTATGTTGTTCTAATAAAGTGGCAAAATTAATATTAGTAACAGTGTTAACTCCCATCAGAATGAAACATCCTCGAATAAGACCAGCTGCATCAATTTCTCTCATCACATCTCCCATGGTCTGACAAGTGTCTGACATTATAACATTAACCTCCATTGTTATACTCCATGGAGCCTTCTCTTCGCTGTTTTTCCTAAAAAACAATAATAGACCATTTATCCAGTTACAATAATCATCATCAGTATTTTTAACATATTAAATTTAATGCACTATAACTTCAGCATTATTATAATAATACATCCATATTTCAAACCCATTACTTTTAGCACATAGTAGTAGCAAAACTAATGTTATAAACCATCATTAGGGTGCCTGACTGAATAAGAATTTTATCAGACAAATGTCTATGTGCCTTCTGTATGTGTGTATACTTCTTGGGGCTGAGATGGTCATGATGAAGATAAAGTTGCTGTTAGTGGGTGTTCATATATTATAATAATAAAACCAATAAAACATAACTTGCCTGATATGTTCTTTAACTTTTACTCCATCTTCACTACAGAATAAAATTGTTTCACCAACTCCTCCTAGAGCTAAAGACTCCAGAACATAGTCTATTAAAGGCACACCAGCTATTGGCAAAAAAGCCTGGAATATAAAATAAATAGTCTATTATGTACTTGAAAAACAAAATCATTATATTGATATTTTATGAATAACCCCAATAACCATAAAATGATGCAAGTTTATCAAGTATTTGCTCAAATATTATGATCCTGTATTTTACTTACCATAGGTTTGTTCTTACAAATAGGGTCAAAATTATTATTGAATGTATCCATAATAACAACCGCTTGAACAACATTTTCTTTATCTATATCCATCATTATTTTTCACAAAATATTTAAATTTGAAGATCTTTTTAGGTTTTGCTTTCATACGAATTGAGGTGAAGTGGGTCTATTATAGGTTATTTTTATATCATATCTTTCTTTGACTTTTTGACATTGATGTTTGTGACGTATACGATTGTAGAAGGCATCAAATGCATAGTGCATTTTACTTGAGATTATGAAAGAAGAAAAAATACAATTTTCCCTTTTTTATTGGCATCATATCAAATAGAATTATTCTAATACATATCCTTATCTTATTTAAATTATAAGAAATTATAAAAAGTTGAAGGACATGGTGAGGACATGGAAACCCCACCACTGTCGTCGTCGTAACCAAGGTTTTATTCATTTGTAAACATTAAAAATGCTGAAGAAATTTGTAGAGAACCCAATAACATATTTTTAGTTATGGATTACGATTTATCAAGAATTGACTACACCCTTTGTGGTGTCACTTATCCAGATACCTTAAAAGTATTGCCTGCGCCTGGACCTAAAACGCAGCAGAAGGTATGTAACATTTGTGTCTGTGAGATCTAGGTTAGTACCTAGGTACTAACCTAGATCTAGTCTAGCCTCATCTTGAGTCAAGCAAGGTCTAGACCTTGCTTGACTCAAGACGAGGCGAGTAGAGTAGGTCTGTATGTTCTGTCTCTTTACACGACTGACCAAAAAAGGAGGGTTATGTTTTCAGGGTTCATGTATGTAATTATGTATGTAAGTTTCTTTATTTCACCATAAGTCTTGAACAGCTTAACAGATTTTGATGTGGGAGTAGTAGTATTGTAAAGATTCCTTTCATTCCTTCGAGTGACTAGGCTATGTATGTTGTCAGTCGTGTTTTTAATTTTTAAATAATTAGCTTGTTGATCGAGTGATTTAGAAAATCTTTACTAAGGTAGTCCTTAGTAAGGATTTTCTAAATCACTCGATGAAAAATACGAGGCGAGTAGAGTAGATATGTATGGTAAGTTCTGTCTTTTTCAGACATACACAGAGAATCAGATTTAAAGACAAGCAAGAAAGAACTTACCATACATACTTACCTACTCTACTCGCCTCGGTATTTTTCATCGAGTGATTAGGAAAAAATGAAAAAGACAGAACCTACCTCGCCTCTACTCGCTCTACTCTACTCGCCTCGACTTGAGGCGTAAAAGTAGATTTAAAAGAAGTCACAGTTATAATTAAAAAGCTAAAAAATAAATGTAGTTATGGCATTGATGAATTACCTCCTATATTGATTAAAATGTGTGCTAATGAGTTAGCCTTTCCATTCATGCAAATTATCAACCAATCTTTTCGAGATGGAGTTTATCCAGACATAACTATTGTCAAGCCAATTCATAAAAAAGGAGGAAAAACAGATCCAGATAATTTCCGCCCAATAGCTCTCCCAACGACTTCTGCTAAAATTATGTGCAAACGACTTTATTGTTTTTGTGAAAAGTATAAAATTTTTGACAAAAACCAATTTGGGTTTAGAAAGAACTGTTCCACAGCATGCTGTGTATAGTTTTATTCAAAAGTCCTTGGAATATCTACATGATAAACAATATGGTATAGGTATCTTACTTGATATGAGCAAAGCATATGATAGAGTTTCTTTAAGGTACTGCTATCCAAGCTATATGGTATCGGAGTCAGAGGTGTAGCTTATGACTGGTTTTCCTCTTATTTGACTAATAGACAGCAGTACGTAGAGATTGAACACACAAATGCTGAAACTGGATGCGTAGCGACTTATCGTTCTGATAAACGAAACATGCCCAATTCAATTCCCCAAGGTAGTGTACTCGGTTGTATTCTCTTTCTAATTTATATAAATGACTTGCCAAAAATAATTAAAGAGCATTGTGTCTTATTTGCCGATCACACAACTTTTTATTGATATTATTAATTGCTTAGAAGATCATAATTTAAAAATAAACTTATTAAAACAAAAATCATGCAGTTCAGACCATACCAAAAAACTCTATTAAATATTAATTTTACATTGAATGGAACAGCTATAGAGAGTGTTGACACCTTTACACTCCTGGGCATCGAAATTGACGTGAATATAACTTGGAAAGCTCATATCCAAAAAACAAAAAGCAAACTTTCTAATTTTCTGTATGCATTATCAGAGTTAAAACGATGTATTGATTTTAAAACAGCTCTATCTAACTGCGTACTACGCTTATGCTCACTCAGCTCACTCAAGGCTGCAGTATGGCATAATCCTGTGGGGAAACAGCACTGATACGGAGCAGCTGTTTATTTTACAAAAAAAATGCATACGAATTTTAGTTAATATGAAAGACTGGACAGAAAGCTGTAAACCCTATTTTATAAAAAATAAAATATTACATTAACTGGAATTTATATATTAGAGATATGTAAAATAAGCTAAATCTACCAATTAGCAGAATGACCCTTTTCGGTTCTAGTCCTTTGGTCATTAGTCGGGGCTGTGAATTTTCAGTTGTATGCAGGTGGTCACAAATCCTACGATGGTGATTTTTATGAACTACATAGATTATGATATTACAACTGCAAATTTAAGTGTAAAAAAAAAATCACCACCGCCGTTTTTTTTTAAACGCTATTATAAGACTCATATTGTTATAACTCTCAAACAAAAAATCCTACCAGGGTGATTTTTTGTTACATGTTTCCTTACGAATAATAAAAGCATTTAAAAAATCACCAATAAATAACAATCCGAAATGGATTTTTTAATGAGTTGTAATTTTTATACTTTAAAAACATCCTGTACAAAAACAAAAAATCCAGCAATGGTGACTTTTATACAGGGTGGGCCTTAACTCTATACCTAGTTTGAAAATTAAATAAAAAAATATCGACATAAGTTTGGATTTTTTTATTTATACTATTTAAAACTAAATTAAATGGAAATTAAAAAGAGATCTAATTTTTGAAAATTATGTTGTCCAAATGACCATCATCAACTTGTTGACATTCGTCAAAACGTTCTCGCAGATTTTCAAAGACACGTTGACAAGTCGCTCTTGTAATGGCATTCATTTCCCGTACAATGCTTTCTTTTAATTCTTCTACTGTTGTTGGTTTGCTTTTGTACACTTTCGACTTTAAATATCCCCATAAAAAATAATCACACGGTGTGAGATCTGGGCTTCTGGGAGGCCACAGAATATTTCCTCGTCGTGAGATGAGTTTTTCATGGAAAATCTGTTTCACAGTGTCAATGGACACCGTGGCTGTATGACAGGTGGCCCCATCCTGCTGAAACCAGGTCCTAGAGTTGTGGCCTTCAAAATCTTGAAGGGCTGGAACTAAAAATTTGGATTTTGGTTCACAGATTCTCTTACTTGTTGAATTGTCTCTGGTGTCCGTGCCGACTTTGGGCGGCCTTCATTTTTTATTCTCACTGTAGATCCGGTTTCCTCAAACATTTTGATCCATTTACGAATGGATTTGGCGCTTGGTGCTTCAGTAACATCTCGTAAACCAAAATGAGCACGATACACGCGCCTCGCAATTGTCACAGAATTATTGTTCGCATAATATGCACGAACGCACACCGCACGCTGTGCTCCAGTGAATGGCTCCATAGCGACTAAAAATTCCACGAAATGGCGCGTCTTACCACACCCCCCGCGTCTCCGTCCGCCCGCTGGATTTTGAAATATAGACAAAACAAACCGGGAACACAGTAACGGCCCACCCTGTATATTACTCGTATACTATTGTAATGAACCATATCCTCAATTTTTATAAGGGTGACTACAACAGTTTTTTTTTTTATTAACTTTTAATTTTTTTTTAAATTCTACAGTCGAGAAAATTGTATATTCGTACGTAATGTGAATTATTCAATCTTAATTTAAAAAAACGACTCATGTTTATGAACCCGATTTCCTGTAATTAAATAAAAACCATATTGACATTTATAACGTTAAAAATACATTTTATGACTAGAAAGCCTTATTATAAACCGGCCAACTTTTATTTACAGGTAAATGAAGTCTTATTATTTAATTGTGAACAGTAATCTCTATTGTAAACTTTTTTGTTTACGAGCAATTCAGTATAGTTTATTTACCCCTCCCATTTCATATCGGATCATCAAAATTCTTTTTTTTATATAAGGATGTCTAAAAACATCAAAATAATGTTAAGTATAAGAATCATGGTTGTAGGAATTTGTCGGTAAAAAAAATTTAAATGCCCCGCCTACATGTGCATAAAAATATTTAATAAAATTCCTGATGTTATCAAAGCTGAAATAAATATAAGGACTTTTGTCAAAAAGCTTAGACAATACTTGATAGAAAAATGTTTCTATTGCTTAAAAGACTTTAGAATAATTTGTTAAAATTAGGTACTATCAAGCAGACATTTCTTAATATTATTTCTTTATTGTTATTTTTTAATGATTTAATTTTTATTTTATTTGACATCTTATTTAATTTGTACCAGTACGTTTTAATTTGACATTTTTACTTTAATCTATTTTTTTCATATTTTTATTTGAATCGAATTGTAATCTAATTGTTAAGCTAATTGTAGTGCCCTACCAGGGTTCAATGTTGTACTATATTTATTATGTGACCTGTCTAAATTACATGGAAACAATAAAGTGAATTGAATTGAGTCAAGCAAGCGTAAGTATACAGACATCTACATCCCCTACGGCGTAAACAGAGCGTTCAAAGAGTTGAATAGAGGGCTGATTGTGGTGGAATGGAGATTCGGTTGCTAGCCCAACGCCTATGAGAGAAATCCTCAGAAATTTCTCGGATTTTTAGGAAAATTTTCTGTTCTCGAGAATATTTCCAAGAAAGTTTCCGCTTGTTCTTTGAAAATTTCGCTTATACTTACCCTTATTAAGGAAAAGGATAAGTAGAAAAATGATAATACCGTTGCATACCTATACGTATTTTACGTCGCTTGCTCAAAACAGTTTGATAAGGGGTGCCTTTTCAAACTGTTTTGAGCAAGCGAACTTGTGAGTTTGAAGAAGGTGTTCTTGATCGCTATCTCAGTTATTATATATTTCATTTCATAATATTTTTTTTATTAGTATATTATTAGTAGCTTACATCGATATATTATTTACTAACGCACTAGTTGTATTTCGATGGTAGCTTACGATTTTTTTTAGTTTGTAATTGGAGACAAAAATGGAGTATTACAGAGTTTGAGCATAAAAGATGAGGAACCAGTTGTTCAATTCAAAACTTTACCTGGAAAACCAATAACGTCTGTCCAATTAGCATCCACTGCAGGTAATACACTATCCACATTTTTATTTATTTTTTATCATGAGTATAACAATATGTAAGTACCATACTTGAATACCTACTCAACGGAATTACGATTTCTAGGATCTCCAGCTGATAAAATATTCGCTGCATCGGGGAATGAAGTTAAGGGTTATACAAGAAAAGGAAAAGTATTTCTCACTTTAGAAACCTCGCTCTCAGAAACTATCACGTCCATGTATGTATCTACCTATATCTAATAATATCTTCGTAATCACAATCACATTGGTGCTCGCTTCACACCACGCTCCACAACTCTCTCTCTCTCTCTCTCTCTCAGCCGAAAGACGTCCACTGCTGGACAAAGGCCTCCCCCAAGGATTTCCACAACGACCGGTCCTGCGCTGCACAACTATATACATATAATAAAACAGTAAAAATATTTTGTCTGTACATTTAGTATTTTTGACTAAAATGGATAGAGGGACAAAGAACAATAGGAAGCAAAAAATTTTTTTTTGAATTTCTTGTCTTTTTTTTTTTTTTTTTATAACATAGGGCGGCAAACGAGCAAGCGGGTCACCTGATGGTAAGCGATCACCGCTGCCCATGGACTACTGCAACACAAGAGTGTTGCCGGCCTTTCAAGAAGATGTAGACTCGTTTTTTGAAGGTTCCAATGTCGTATCGGTTCGGGAATACCGCCGCAGGAAGTTGGTTCCACAGTTTGGTCGTACGTGGCACGAAGTGTCTTTTAAAACGTACGGTGGTTGACAGCCAGTCATCCAGATGGTATGGATGAAACTTCAGCCTGTGACGGATGGTACGGTGGTGAAATTCTGCGGCAGGTATTACGTCGAACAATTCATCAGAGCACTCCCCATGATACATTCGGTAAAGAATGCACAAGGATGCGACATCCCTACGCAGAGCCAGAGGATCGAGACGGCTGACGAGATTCTCGTCATCGACGATGCGAATCGCACGACGTTGAACGCGGTCTAAAGGGAGAAGTTGGTATTGAGGTGCCCCAGCCCACAGATGGGAACAGTATTCCATATGCGGCCTAACTTGTGCCTTGTATAGCTGAAGGCGATGCGCCGATGTGAAATACTGCCTTGCTCTGCCTAGGACACCCAGTTTTTTGGAGGCCAACTTAGCCTTTTCCTTAAGATGACCGCGAAATTGAACGTCGCACGAAATCTCGACGCCTAGAATTTCGATCTTCGGCCGCGTATCTAGTGAAGCGCCCTGGAACGAAGGAGATACGACGAAGGGGCTTTTTTTCGCGGTGAACGCACAAACTTGTGTTTTTTTGGGGTTAAATTGGACCAAGTTGCAGTGACCCCAATTTGAAACCTGGTGTAATGAAGTTTCAACCTCAGACACAAGTTTTGTTCGACACTCGGAGACGCGCGCCCGAGAAATGTTAGCTTGACCGGTATAAGAGGTGTCCACCGTGCTATCATCCGCATAACAATGAATGCTGCTGGATTGAAGCATATCATTGATATGCAAAAGAAAGAGCGTCGGGGACAGAACACAGCCTTGAGGGACACCAGCATTCACGGGCTTGTATTCGGAGCATGAACCGTCAACAACGACTTTAATGCTGCGCCCTGTGAGGAAACTGGTAACCCATTGGCATAATTTCTCGGGCAACCCGTAGGAAGGAAGCTTCGATAGAAGGGCTTTATGCCAGACCCGATCGAAGGCTTTCGCCATGTCCAAACTGGCCGTCAGGGCTTCCCCCTTACTCTCAACCGCTTTCGCCCATTTATGGGTCAGGAATACCAAAAGATCGCCAGCAGACCGTCCATGACGAAATCCGTACTGGCGATCGCTTATAAGCTGGTGCTCCTCGAGGTACAACAGGAGCTGGCGGTTTATAATGGACTCCATTATTTTGGAGAGCAAGGAGGTAATGGCAATGGGCCTGTAATTGCCAGGGTCAGAGCGATCACCTTTTTGGGTATTGGGTGGACTAAAGCAATCTTCCATGCAGACGGGACGACGCCTAAAGAGTAGGAGTGTCGAAAAAGACGCGTCAAGACCGGAGCCAACTCAGGAGCGCAAGTTTTGAGCACAACGGCAGGGATTCCATCGGGTCCATTAGACTTGTGGACTTCGAGGGAGAGAAGTGATTTGCGAACAGTTTTTTGAGTAAACCGGATGTCCGGCATAGTACTCGCGCAACGTGGTATAGTCGGAGGAGGCTTCCCACCGTCGTCCAAAGTAGAGTTAGATGCAAAGAAGGTGCCCAGGAGATCGGCTTTCTCTCTTGCATCATGGACCAACGTGTCATTTGCCGTGCGCAATGGTGGAAAGGATGGCTGACAAAAATTGCCCTGGACAGCTTTGGCAAGAGACCAAAATGAGCGTGTACCCGAGGGTAGTTTGGCCAGCTTCTCACCAATTCGTCCGATGTGTTTCGACTTTGCCGTAGCCACAGTTTTTTTTAAAGATCTAGAGGCAAAGTTATACTCCCTTTTGAGGACATTCGCATTAGGATCCTTAGCTACCATCGCGTTGGACCAGGACTGAAAACTTGCTTGCTTTTGGCAAAACGCTTCTTTGCAAGAGCGGTCAAACCAAGGCTGAGACTTGCCACCAATGGGCACAACAGAACTTGGGACGAAAAGTTCCATGCCCTGCGATATCACATCAGCAACAGAGTCGGCAACGGCAGAAGCATCCCGAAGCGAGAAGCAAACTTCGCCCCAGGGGTAGGATGAAAAGAAGGTCCGCATCCCATCCCAATCTGCTGACTTGAAGTGCCAGACACGGCGACAGCCGGCGGAACGAGGCCGTAATTTGCACGTGGATGGCACCATGCTCCGGATTAGGCAATGGTCTGATGAGCCAATAGGGGCACCGACAGATACTACATAGCCATCCGGATGGGAAGTCAGCAGGAGATCAAGCCGTGAAGGCGTATGGCCTTCCACATCAGGTATGCGTGTGGGGGCTGAAACCATCTGAGACAGACTATAGGCCGCGGCAAAGGCGTGAACAGTTCTACCCGCATGATCGGTTTTTCCCGATTGGAGCCATTCTATATGGTGGGCGTTAAAGTCCCCAAGAATTATTATTTCCGCGGATGGAATCTGTCGCAGCACATAGTCCGTTGCAGTGCCAATATGCTCCATGAGTCGGTCAGTTTCGGCATCACCACTGTGGGACCTGTAGAGGCAAGCGTAGACACGAGGGTGGTCGTCGCAATCTACACGAAGCCATAGAGTAGACAAGTCTTTGCCTTCAAGATTGCATAGACGGCGAACACAGACATCGTCCCTGACAAATACGCATACGCCAGCGTGTGGCACGAATTTGTGCTCGATTTTATAGCCGGGATAATGTAGGTATGACGTATCCGCTGGAGACGATATCTGGGTTTCCGTCAAAAAGAATAAGGCAGGCTTTTCTGCCTCCAGATGGTAGTGGACAGAGTTGAGGTTTGAGTGAATACCCCTGATATTGCACAAATGGACATGGTGTGCATGGGGGGGTGCCGTAGCCTTATCTTGAGCAATGACGAGCGGGATTTTGCCCTCCCCAGAGTACGTAGGGCAGCCCAAGCAAGAATGCTCAGGGAGGGATTCTCCTGTACGTAACGTACCGGTACCCTCCTGGGGTACTCTACTATGAAATTCCGCTGCCATGTTGAGGGGGTGGGGGGAAGGGGTGGGCCTCCGGCTCTCTCACTCACCGAACGAAGCATAGAAGCGTTAAGGCAACTACTCAAACGTCGATTTTCTGTGAGAGGGTGGTACTTCCCCGGACGAGCCGGCCCATTCATGCTACTAGCAAAAATTTGGCCAGTAGCGTGGCTCTACCACACAAAAGAAGTCTGTTTGTCTGTCTGTATGTATGTACGCGTTTCACGCAAAAACTACTGGACGGATTTTAATGAAACTTTTTTTGTTATATAGCTATTAAGCCTGGGCAACATATAGGCTATAATTCATTTTGAAAACTGGAACACCTGATGCAGAACCATAACAGAACAGCTAAACTATAAGAAATATGGAAATGGTGCCTTAACAAAAGTCGTTCAACCTGATGAGCATTTTCTGCTGACGTATAAAAATTGAAGATCTGGAACATCTGATGAAAAGCTCCAAGAGACCAGCTACACTATAACATATATAAAAATGGCGCCTTAGCAAAAATCGTTCAACCTGATGAGCATTTTCTGCTGACGTATAAAAATTGAAGATCTGGAACATCTGATGAATAACTTTCAGAGACCAGCTACACTATACCATATACGGAAATGGCGGCTTAGCAAAATTAGTTAATCTGATGAGCATTTTCTGTAGACGTATAAAAATCGAAGATTGGAACACAGGAAACAGTTTGGAACACAAAAAGACTTTTCATCTAAGCCAAAGTCACGCGGGCGAAGCCGCGGGCAACAGCTAGTCCTAACTAATATTAAAAATACGAAAGTGAGTTTGTTTGTTTATTTATTTGTTTGTTTGTTGCCTCTTCACGCTTTATCTTCTGAACCAATCTTCCTGAAATTTCGCATACACACAGTTAGAAGTACTGAGAAGGACATAGGCTACCTTTCATCCCGGGAAAAGCACTGTTCCCGTGGGAAATTCACGCGGGCGAAGCCGCGGGCTAAAGCTACTTAGTATGCACTATTTTTGCAGTTGCTGAGTACTTACATAAGATTACATACTACGCAAAATATCAGAAACGGAAATTACATAATACGCAGGGTAGATTGATATGTTCACGCAAAATCTATCAGCCAGTTCTTGTTTGTTTTGATATAACACGCACTTTATCTTTCTAGGTGCGTTCTTGGCGGAGACTTGATCTTATGCAGTGGACGCACCGTGACCTGCTACAGAGACTTACGGGAGCTGCACTCTTATGTCTGTGAAGATAGAGTGTTAGATGTTGCTGCCTTTGCTGCACCTAATGTCAGTTCTAGACATCTCTTAATACCTTCTCGATTATACTTGCTTTCTATTCAATGGTCAGAAAATTTACAAGTTGCTTATAAAGGCAGTCAACTAGCGATTACAGCATTTTGTCGTCGTCACACCGATTGTTTCACTGGTGCTCAGAGCAAGAATCTTCCCACACTGTTGTGACTAAAAAGATTTTTTAAATTCATGGTTACACTTTTATTGTAAGCTTTATAACAAAAATTAAACAAGGTATATTTTTCGCAGAGCACTCGAATAAGGCTGCTAGTCCTAGTCGCTAACAAGGGAGTGGAAATTTTGGATAATGGTCAGCTCCAAGCTCACGCTGCAATATCGGCCGGGCCGACCCGTCTGGCCGTATCTCCGCCATTGCACATCTCCACAGTCCATGCCTTCTATGGGGCTGTTGATGGTTCTATAGGATACATTACATATGAAAGGTAGACTTTTTATTATAAAATTTTTACACAAACCTATGTTTGCAACTACTCTACTATCAGCAGATACTTTATCATTCGCAGTGCTAAACTTACAAGCAAATGCCTGATGGAAGGTCGAGGGTTGGGTGCTGTCATGTGCATAGGGTGGTTCTTCAACAACGCGGGAAGCCACCTCGCTGTCGGCCGTCATGATGGTTCGATACAACTTTATCTTGTCGACATGGAAAATCTGACCGAGAAACCGCGACTTAAATTTACCTACGTAAGTTGGTATTCGATATTGTAGCTTACTCCCTATCACTACCACTCCAACCATATTATTATGTAAACCGCATAAAAGAAAACTACCCCCTTCGGGACCCTGTGGCAGACTTATTGGCTTGGGCCCTGCCACCTAAAAAGACGGTCGTCCGTCCAACTCCTAATGACCAAAGGGTGGTGACCCTTCTATCGCGCCATCGGTTCGTGGCCTCTGTAACCCGGGTGCTACGGCCGATACGGCGATTGCTATGCTGGTGTCGAAAGTAGTTAATTTTTAGAAGTTTTACTTGTTTAACGACATTATATATAAGTTTATTAGTGCTTAAAACGAATGAAATGATAAACCGATTCTTTTAGTTTTGCGGAGAGCCAGTGACTTCAGTGTGTGGCGGATGTGTGGGATCTGAGGAGAGCGAGCTGATAGCGGCTACCTTCTCCGGAAGAATATTTGCTTTGCGCTCGCAACGGCTCGTTTCAGGACTATCCAATTTGGCCAGTATTCCTGCAGATGCTCTCACTGCACGTCGTGCTAAACTCGAGTGCGTATTCTAAACAATATAGTTTGAATATTTGGTAAGGAGATAATTTAATCCTTCAACAACGAAGATATCCCTATCGATAAACCTCTTGTACTAATGCCCAAATCTTATTAATTTCCAACTCCTGTAGAACAGAAGTTGCACGATTAGAGAAGCAGGTTGCCAACGAACGAGAAAAATATCAAAGGAACACGCGGTCTCTACATGCTGGATTATCAACGCCACCCCTTTTGGACATTCAATATGAGGTGAATATATCCAAGCCATAGTGAGATCAAAATTAGTGCTAATTATATATTTAATATTATAATAGATATTTAATTAGTGATAATATTTTTGTAATGAGTTAATGACAATCGGAAGAAGAAGAAGCTATAAAAATATATATATGATTCCAGCTTACTGGAGCCACTCATGAAGGTTGGCAAGAAGCACAATTGACATCTGCAGTTCCCCTGGACATGCTATTTATTTACTGCAACAGGAAATTGGATTTGCTAACCGATAGTGCAGCAGTACTTAGCGTATGTTCATCCCAGGTAAAGATCGAAGAGCAAGTAACGATAAGTATCTACTTAAGTATACTAGTTCTGCAAATGCGTCTTATGAATATTTTACAAACGTTGCAGGAAGGAGAAAGGGACCTTCTAGCTACAGTTAGATGCCAAGCAGGGACAAGACGTTTATGGGTTCGCATGCGATACATATTAAAAAACGGAAATTTAATAAACAGAGCCCAAGCCGTACGAGTCTTGATATATGTATTACCAGCAGGAGCACCAAGGGTCGCACGCCTTATTACGCTAAAGTTGCCCGTGTTACCATATTATTCCCAGCGTGAACATTTGGAGATAGAAAATGAGGAAAGGTACATGGTACATCTATAAGTTTTTCTATAGCAAAATCAAAATATTGTTATTTTTTTAAATGAATTTAAAACGAATTTCTGAAAAGTAAAAAAAAGAAAATTATTTCAGATCGTGGTGTGAGCTGAAGGTATCCGGAAGTTTCTCAGTTGCTGAGATAACATCATGGCTGACCGACGCTTTGCCAAGCGACCTTCCGAGACCCTCGACTAACATTGCTTTCGCGCGGTCACATACTCTGCTGAAGACTGTGCTTATAGCTAGATACCAGTAAATAACGCATACAAGCAGCAAATTATATTATCAACTAACTGTGCCCCGTGGATTTTGCGATTTTGGATATCCTATAAACTTCCTCAAGATTTTTTTAAATCGGACAAGTAGTTCGAGATTAGCATGCTATTACAGTTATACTGTAAATCTTTACAATTTTTTCAGACGCGGCACAGCAGTTTTTAAGTCTGATGACATTTCAACCATTGCCATAATAAAGGATGTCGTGTCCAATTGCTCTGTAGAGAAAACTATTCGTGTGGAAATTTCTTTTGGTTTGTTGTTTTGCTAATTTATCTAATTAAGTATTGTAATCTCTCTTGACTAAATTATCATCTGAATTTAATATAATTTTTGCGGTTTTTTTTATTGAGAAAAGTTATTAAAAGTTTTCTTATAAAAAGGGACTACCTACAGCAAAAATATTACATCATTGGATTTTTCCCTTAGAATTATTTCAAAGCTACGTTATGTTTAGCGATGTGCCGCCGAGAAATTTGCTGTTTCCATCGAGATATTATGTACTACGCTGTTTCCGAAAATTTCTTTTGAAAATTTCCGAAAATTCTCAGAGGTTTTTTAGGGAAATTTTCCATTCTTGAGAATATTTCCAAGAAAGTTTCTGCTGTTTCTTTGAAAATTTCGGGAAAGGCACATCACTAGTTATGTTACGATTTTTATTATAATTTACTTTTGAAACTTTTTTCAGACGTACCAAACGATAATTGTGTAAAGTCATTCTTAAGGATAAAAAATCTATTTGAATCAGAGTATAGAGTGTATAAAAATACTGTTTTGAAGAGGGCACTCAGGTATACATGTATAAATCATTCCATATGCATTTGTTCTCTCTTTTTCTATTTTAATTTATGACAATAGACATTTTCTTCCAGCTCTTTAGATTTAGAGGCTGGTTCTAATGAAGAAGATATTTCATTATGTGAAGATTATTTGGGCATTTTAGGAAATACAGATGATGATAAGGAAACACACTTTGATGAGCTTGTTGGTATGTAAGACTGGACTGTTGTAAAACGGAATTAAGTAATATGTATAAAATATACATATCTCATATTCAATAAATTTCAGGAATTATTGAACAATGGTATTTAGACTGGAATTCACTTGCACTACAAGGACACGATTGCCACAGTGAAAGGATAAAGTTGAAGAAAGCTCTACATGACAATCAAGTTGAGAAAGTGATGGAAATCCTTAACAATAAACCCTTAGTAAAATAATTTGTTTACAAGAAATTATAAATACTTATTTGAGGACCAGGGCTCCCCTGTGGAAACCCAGGATAACTAGAACAGACATTCTTTATGAATCTGGCTATCATATACATATATGAAATACTAGCTTTTGCCCGCGGCTTCGCCCGCGTGAATGTCCCACGGGAAGTAGCTGTAGCTCGGCGGCTTATGCAGTCAGAAGGATAAGACAGTGCACAAATATTGAAACAGCTAGACTCGTGTATTTCAGCTACTTTCATAGCATAATGTCATACGGATTATTGATATGGGGAAATGCAGCCGAGATAGGGAAAATATTTGTATTACAGAAAAGAGCAATTCGTTTTATGTACGGGCTAAAACGACGCGATTCTCTACGAGAGCTCTTTAAATCAATAAAAATTCTTACTGTTGTATCTCAATACATCTTCAATGTACTTATTTTTGTTAAATCCAATTTAAACCTCTTTAAAAAAATCTGCGATGTATAAGTATAAACACCCGCAATAAGAATAAACTTTATACGCCCTGCTTTAGGCTTAAAAAGGTTCGGCGGTCTTTCGTGGGTCAAAGTGTAAAAATGTTTAACAAGCTCCCTGACGAGGCTATAAATTTACCGATGCAAAAATTTAAAACATATCTTAAAAATACTTTGATGAATAAAGCGTATTACACAATAAGTGATTATTTGAACGATAAAAAAGTTTGGTCTCTCCCTACAACTTCGCCACTCCACACTTGATTACATTCTTTTGATATTGTGAAAAAATAACCTTACTTTTTTTTTTTTTTTATTTAATTACTTGACATTTAATTGTTAAACATGTACGTGTATTGTGATCTTCAAGTGACTGAAAGTATTTATTTTTCTAAAATGTTCAAACTTGTGAACGGGTGTTGCCAGGGGATCCTGCTTCGATCCTGATTCGAATTTTATTTTTATTTTTTGTTCTTAACCAATTTATTGTGGTTACTTGATCACAAACATAACATGTTTTATTATATTATTATTATTTTTTTACTTATTTTTGTAGAGGGTGGTTGATTCACAACACAAACACACTTATAAATGTTATTTTAATCAAATAATAACATAATATTATGAACTACACACAAACGTAAGTATTTCAAAATACGGATGGAAGCCGACTGACTGGCTGCGCGAGAGAGTCGAATGCTACCGAGGCGCGGGCGGAGGTGCGCGGGACGAGGTATGGCTCGTTGCCTAGCAACCACCGCGGTCGCCTAGCAACGCTGTTACCTATTACTACGTGCTCGCTCGCTACATCCTCCCCCTCTATCCCGAACTTGACGTCCCCGCGTTTGGGATAGGATTCTTTCGCGGTCGCCCTCTTCTACGCTTTTCCCTTATAGGAGCTTGGATGGTGCCAACAAATGGAGTAAGGACTGACGCGTGATATTTGCCTATGAAGGTGCCATCATTGATACCTTCCAACTCATAAGTAGAAGCACTCACTATTTTCCGTATCTTGTAAGGACCATCCCTCCTCGGAATAAACTTTGAAGATTGACCTTTGTCCGTATCATTGAGACCTTGAGTCTTGAGAAGCACCAGGTCTCCTACTTTATAATCAGGTGCCTCGCGGCGATGTTCATCGGCGTACTTCTTCTGTAGGACTTGGTTTTTCTCATGTATATCTCTTGCATTTGACAGGGTCTCCGCCATCTTCTTAAGGTAAGGGGTGATGCTTGGAACGATATTGTCGCTTTCTAAAATTGTACGCATGTCATTTACAGCGTCTGCTGGTGCGCGAAGCTCCCTACCAAAAGTGATGTAAGCTGGTGAAAAACCTGTACTTGATGTAACTGCAGAGTTCATTGCGAACCTAATAGATGCGAGATGCAAGTCCCATGTGTCGTGATCTTGACCGACGAGGATCGCGAGTTGAGGTTTTAGATCTCTATTCTTGCGTTCAATCGGGTTAGATTGTGGATGATACAGAGGCGTTAGAACTTGATCTATATTCATTACATAACAAGCCTGTTGCATAATTTCACTAATAAATTGGACGCCATTGTCGCTTATCAAGCGTCGTGGCACACCGAACCTGAAAAAGACCTCATTTATAAGAACTTTGGCGCATTCAAGACTAGTAGCATTTTCCAGAGGAAATAACTCTACCCATCGCGAACACACATCCTCAACAATAAGGATCCATCGGTTATGTTGGGCGGTAACGGGTAGTGGGCCAAACAGGTCAACTGATAAGACTTCAAAGCGTCTAGACATGGCAGGTGTTTGTAAGAGGCCGGTTGGCTTTCTATTGTCCGCCTTGTATCTCTGACATGAAACGCATTGTTTTATATAATCGGCTACATATTTCCGCATGTTTGGCCAGTAGAAGCGAAGCCTCAAACGAGCCAATGTACGTTCTACTCCGAAGTGACCTGCAGTGGGCGCGTCATGAAAGTCAGCTAGTATTTTAGGACGCTCATGGTCCGGCACGACAAGGCATGCCTCGTCGCCTTCGTCATCTTCAGGGCCGTAGCGGTATAGGACACCATCAGATGTGATGTAGCCTTTGTCCGTCCAGGATTTTCCTTTGAATGGATCTTCGGATTCAATATCCTCGAGTATTTTTCGTATATCAGGGTCTTTCATCTGATTCTCCCTTATGTCACTAGCTCTTCTAGCAGGGACATCTACTGTCGTAAGGCATACGTCACACTGAACATTATCGGCACACACAGGCCGCGAAAGCGTATCAGCGATGACGTTGGCTCGTCCAGGGGTATATTCTATTTTTAAATTATATTCCTGTAGAGTTAGAGCCCATCTGGCCAAACGTCCACTTGGAGACTTTAGGCTCATCAACCAACGCAGCGGCTGATGGTCTGATTTGATGATGATTTCCGATCCCTCTATATATCCGCGGAATTTGCCTACAGCCCATACGACAGCTAAGGCCTCGCGTTCCGTTGTTGTATAATTCCGTTCGGCGTCGGTTAACAGACGGCTTGCGTATTCTATAGGACGTTCGTCGAAGTCCTCCCCCTGCATTAGAGCCGCTCCTAAACAGTATCCACTACTGTCAGTCCGAAGAATGAACGGTTTTGTCTCATCCGCTTGTCGCAATATAGGCGCGGAAACAAGCAATTTCTTGATGCATTCAAATGCAGTCTGTTGTTCCGACTCCCATCGCCACATACTTCCTTTTTTAATAAGGATGTCAGGGGTTTCGCTATATTGGCATAGTCGGGTATAAAACGACGAAACCAGCTAGATGTTTGAAGAAAACATTTTAGATGTTTAATATTCTGTGGGACGGTCATATTAGCTATGGCCGCTGTTTTATCAGGGTCTACGTGGATTCCTCCTGGAACAATGACATGGCCTAGAAACTTTACTGAGTCTCTCGCAAAACGGCTTTTTTCGCGGTTGACAAGAAGATTGAACATCTTTAGCCTGTCAAAGACTATCTCTAAGTCAGCCAGGTGTTTTTCCAAGGAACCCTCTGACAAAACAAGTAAATCATCCAAATATGCAATAAGAGTAACACCAGGTACGTTTGATTTAAATCTGTCCATCAGACGTTGGAATGTAGCTCCAGAATTTCTGAGACCCATCGGCATGCGCTTAAAACGGAAGGTCCCGAGAGGAGTCGTGAATGCTGACTTGTCACGGTCATCCGGATGCAGATTCACTTGGAAAAAACCTGACCTGAGGTCGAGCGTGGTCATGTATTTGGTTGATTTGGCTGCGTGGAGTACGTCTTCGATCCTTGGCAAGGGATACCGATCAGGTTCCGTAACAGCGTTTAGCTTCCTATAGTCCACGCAAAACCTAAAACTTCCATCCTTCTTGGGAACTAACACCACGTTTGAAGCCCATGCCGATTCGCTTTCTTCAATTATATCGGCGCGTAGCAACTTATCTAATTCTTCTTTAAGAGCCTTCTTCCGTGTTTCCGCCATACGGTAAGGTGGAGAAGCTATGGGCTCCTGGGACTCATTCACCTTTATGCGGTGCGTAGCGAAGTCCGTGGCAGGTCCCTCAGATTTAAACTGTTCAGCTCTACTTTTGATAAAATCGCTCAGCTTGATCCTTTCTTCTGAAGTCAGCTGGTTTCCTTCATCGGCGAGTAGCAAAGCTTTATTGCAATTATTTAGCTCAGCAACTGGGGTGGAACCGATGAGAAAATAAGAATTAACAAAATCAAAAGTCTGTTTAGGCTTGTCCCGGAAGTACCATACATCATGCGGGATATCAAGAATAATATTAGCTTTTTTTATAAACCTACGTCCTAATAGTGTTTTAGTTGAGGCTCCTGGTAAGACAAGCAAATCTTCAATAACTGTATCACGATTTCCAATAGTAACTTTCACGTCGGCGGTAAGTAACCTTCTTTGACAACGCGTTCCGTCAGCTAATCCAATTGTACGCTCTGTCTCCCTAAACTGGACACCTTGTTCTACTAATACAGAGTACAACTTGGTACTAGCTATAGAATGAGTTGCGCCGGTATCAATGATAGCCACTCCTTCGCGATTCGAAACACGAATATTTACAGTGGGAAGTGAAGTTGCGTCAATATTGGCGAACTTGTCACAAGTTTGGGTTTTTTTAATATTTTCGCCCTGTATAGATAACAAATCGCGAGATAAATGCAAATTATTACAATTATTTTGATCAAAATACTCAGTACAATTTCCCTGTAAACTTATGACATTTTCGTCCGTAACACCCTGTATATTTGGATTTTCTTTGTAAACATCATGTATATTTGAAATTTCCTTGAAAACAGACTGTATATCAAAATTTTCGAAACATGAATTTTGTACGCCGGAAATATTCAAAAAACTGGAATTATCATTACCATCCCTATTAATCGAATCGTCGCCATCCCTATTAATCGAATGATCACCATCCCTATTAACTGTACGAGAAAGTGAGTAGTGACAATTGCGACTATTGCGAGTACAACTATTATTATTAGACAAATCCGTGTCGTATGTTATTGAACTCACAATATTCTCGATCGAATCCGGGCAAAAGGGTGTTTGGTGATAACAATCCACATGAAAATATATTAAAATCAGCTGGCTTCGAACCAGCTGCGTTTGAACATGTTTTGCATCTCGATTTTATTACTCCTTGTTGGCCACATCCATAACACCTTAAGGTACTAGAATTGTTAGAAACTGACTTACCGAGGTCCGAGGTACTGCTTTTACCCTGCAGGTTGCGGCAATTTTCAACAGTATGACCGTACACTTTACAATACGCGCAACGTACCCGATTACGTTTCGCCTGCTGATTCGAGTTTGGTGTGACTATCGAACCGGTAGTAGGAGCGGAACACGTAGTAAGGGTTTTTTCGTTCGCGGGTTTGTTTACAATTTTGACCGCTGGCGACTGAGACAAAAGAGATGACTTATCGGTCTCCGCGATCGCGTCCTCCGTAGCTCGAACTTTTTCTATGAAAATGTCCATCGAAGTAATTGTATCCCGTGACAGTCTTTTACGAATACGCCTATGTAATAACCCGTAGACCATATCGATTTGCATCGCATCCGGCACTTTATAGGGTAACTTCACTATGAGGGCACGTAGTCGCGATATAAATCCGTCGGCACGTTCACTTTCGCACTGTTCAGTTCGGAACACTTCTCGGAAAATCTTGTATGGCGGCAGCTGGGTACCATACATGGCTCGCAGCCGCGCGACGGCGTCGGCCCACGTAGCGACGCTGTCCTTGACGCCGCGCCAGAACACGGCCGCGTCGTCCTCCAACAGCATGCTCAGGCCGCGCAGCGCGTGCTGCTCGCTCACATCCGCGCACTCTTTGTAAACCTCCACGGCATCCAAGAAAGCTTCCAGCTTTTCGGCGTCGCGTGACTTCCCGTTGAACCGCGCAGTACACTTTGTGAAGTTTCCCGGCGGGGCGGCGACTGCGGCAGGGGCCATTGAGCTTCTCTGGTCCGAAGTCGTCGTGGGAGTAGACGTGACGAAATTGCCGGAGGGGTCATGTCGTGGGAGAGTTCGAAGCGTTTCGATGAGAGTTCTGTTGGTCTCTTCCTGCATCCGCTGTGTGTGTAGAATCATTTCCATCATAGTGGACATCACTCGTTCCGTTGCGGTGGTAGCTCCATCAGCCGCGAGGGTAGGCGCAGAAGCCAAGGCGGAAGGCTGCGGGCCGGCGAAGGTTGTCGTCTCGTCCCCGGATCCGCCGTCGTCGCTGCTTGCTGTGGCAGCCTCGTCACCACTCCCGCAGTCGGGGTTTTGGCGAGTGACACGTTTAGGAGGCATTGGGTTGGGTCCTTTGATTTTGAAAAAAAAAAATCGGCCACGAGTTGGGTGCCAGTGTAGAGGGTGGTTGATTCACAACACAAACACACTTATAAATGTTATTTTAATCAAATAATAACATAATATTATGAACTACACACAAACGTAAGTATTTCAAAATACGGATGGAAGCCGACTGACTGGCTGCGCGAGAGAGTCGAATGCTACCGAGGCGCGGGCGGAGGTGCGCGGGACGAGGTATGGCTCGTTGCCTAGCAACCACCGCGGTCGCCTAGCAACGCTGTTACCTATTACTACGTGCTCGCTCGCTACATTTTTTATTTTATTTTTGACTGTACACAATCTAGTGTAGGTATGTATAAAGTTAATGAATAGCCCCTCTGGCATACTAGGCGACCAAGACTGTTTCATGAGTTTCTTTCGGCATTTCTTCTCAGCAGTGGTCGTTCCGAAATGCTAGTAGTTTGTAGCTTGGAGACATAAAATATTATGATTAAATAATTAGTTATCGACGTGAAAAAGAGCCTTCTTTGAAGGCCAAGTTTCAATAAAAAATTTTGACTTTGACTTTGGAACAGTGCTTTTTCCCGGGATAAAAAGTAGCATATGTGCTATTCCAGGTCATTATCTACCTCTGTACCAAATTTCATCGAAATCCGTCCAGTAGATTTTGCGTGATTGAGTAACAAACATCCTCACAAACTCACAAATTCACAAACTCACATCCAAACTTTCGCATTTATAATACTAGCTGTCGCCCGCGGCTTCGCCCGCGTGAGTTTCGCTTAGATGAAAATCTCTCTTGGAGCTTTTTATCAGATGTTCCAGATCTTCAATTTTTATACGTCAGCAGAAAATGCTCATCAGGTTGAACGATTTTTGCTAAGGCGCCATTTCCATATATGTTATAGTGTAGCTGGTCTCTTGGAGCTTTTCATCAGATGTTCCAGATCTTCAATTTTTATACGTCGGCAGAAAATGCTCATCAGGTTGAACGATTTTTGTTAAGGCACCATTTCCATATTACTTATAGTTTAGCTGTTCCGTTATGGTTCTTCATCAGGTGTTCCAGTTTTCAAAATGAATTATAGCCTATATGTTGCCCAGGCTTAATAGCTATACAACAAAAAAAGTTTCATTCAAATCCGTCCAGTAGTTTTTGCGTGAAACGCGTACATACATACAGACAGACAGACAGACAGACAGACAGACAGACAGACAGACAGACAGACAAGAAATTCCAAAAAATTTTTTTTGCTTTCTATTGTTCTTTTTAGGTCTCCCTCTATCCATTTCAGTCAAAAATATTAAATGTACAGACAAAATATTTTTACTGTTTTATTATATGTATAGATTAGTATGGATTCTAAGAAATTCCACATTTATCATGTGTTTAAATTAAGCACACAAAACCTCTCACATTCCTTTTTATTATATTATCAGTTATTTCAGTAGGTAATAATTCTTAATTAAGTACAAAAATTAAATCACTTTGATTAATAATGCCTTTAATTTTTTATATAGTCAAATATGTATAAGGATACCTTTTAGATAATCGTAAATCATAATGATACAAACCATGTTCACCATCAGATAATTTACTTAGGCTAACAATGTGTAGGGCTAATTCGTCAATTGAACTCATTTGTTCAGAAAGAAATTTTGAAGTGACAAAGTCTACACATTGATAATCTTTAGCTTTTTCTGCAAGCATAATAAGATTCTCCAATGACTGAAAAGGATAGTTTATTAATGACAGTACATTTCAATAAAAGTGCTTGAAATTGTTACAAATAAAGTTGCATAAGAAACAAGATTTTATAAACTAACTTACCTCAGTCACACTTTTTTCCATCTCAATAGCTTTTTTAAATGCATCAAGCAAAGAAATTTGTGGTAAATCGAGTGGTTCTTTTAGGCAGCTTATAATAGGCCTGCCTCCTCTTCTTAACTGATAAAGGATGAATTGTTGCATGTGCCTCAGCTCTTCTTCATACATTCTCATAAAAAACCCTGCAGCTCCTGGACGTAACTGACATGGATGTAAAAATTTTACAGCAATGTTCAAATAGTCTTGTGCTGCTTGTTGTTCAATTTGTATTTGTTTGTTTACTGCTGCTTCAATTTCAGGGGTATATTTATAATACAGAGGCAAATTTGACTTATTTCGAGCATGAATGTGTTGAATAATTTTACATGGAACAAGATAACTATTCAAAGATAATGAAAAACTAGTAATTTTGATCATTTCAAATATTATGTATTATTAAGAAATGTACACAAAAATTTTACAAAATATTCCAACAGAAACTGTCAATGTCGAAATTCAGACTACACAACAACTTCAGAATATGCTGACATATGTATGTGTCTAATATTTCAGATGGTTCTGCATGCTTTTTTTTATAATTACATACCTACGTTAAATAAAACAAAATACATTGTTTTCAATATCTAACTATAATAAAATTAACAGTTATGCTAAAGTATCTACAATAATATATGGCATTTAACATAACCTTATTATTTTTGGAAAGGATAGTAATCCAGTCCAGAATTATATTTAAATTTATGGGTGAAGCGATTCACTTGAGTTTTTCCAACTTCAATCATCTTTTGCACTTCTTTACGATATGCAGGCGGCAGCAACTCCTGCTCTAAAGTACACGCATGATCACTATCGTCTTGAACTCTAAATACGCGTTGTCTAATTATATCAACGTCTCTGCTATATTCTTCTTTCAAGTCTGCTACAGTTTGTGTAGCTGTATCAATTTTGAAAATTATGTAATTGGCTTCACGATGTACTAAGCCATGGGCACTCGTTTTATAAGGCATTGCTCTAAAGCCTAAATTTTCAATGTTCTTTATAATACCACCGCGATTAAAAATTGCATGTGATATCCGTGTTAAAGTAGATTTTAGTTCTGGTTTTGGCATTGCTCGTAACATTAAAGCCAATTCATAAGCAGGCATTTTAACGTTGATTGTTTTTTATTTAACTTTTATTAAACACTAAACTGAACTATTATCCAACTAGAGAGATTATTCCCACAAACTAAATAGAGATTATTCCTAATGAAAGTTGAATTGAAAAATCCTTGTTTATTTTGAGGTTAGAATTTAAAAACAAAAATATTGCCTGCACCTGCCTGACAACTGAGTGACAGTGACAGATATTTGTAGTGTTGTTCATCTATCGGATACACCTAAATATATCATATATAATCGTAAATTCAGTGTATTTCACGAATTATGTATGTTTCATATGTGCTCTGTGGTGTATTTGTAACTTCAGGTAGATTAAAAACAAACAATAACACGATTGTACATACCCATAATAGACGATGTTCGCCCATAAATATCATCGAAATCTTACAACATTCGTCTAGCCTTGCACTCCGGAAAACATTGCTGGAAAACTTTAAAAATCAATTCCCGCGTGCGACTTCGATTTACTTTACTAATTTTTCAAACTTTTCTGCGTAGTTTGGTCTTAATTTATTGCGTTTTATTATATTTTATTTATTATATTATATTTTTATTGTATTTTTATATCAAAACAATAAAAATACAAAAGGAGAACAATTCTATTTTGATGACAGCATTGACAGCTGGCCCTTGATTCTACAAATTACAAACGTACAGTCGTGCTTCAGTGTTGTATCTCAAAGGCCCAAGAAATCGTAATAAAACATAGAAGTATTATAGAGATCTTGTCATTTTATTTAAATTTCTTTGGATCTTGAGACACAATTGAAACACGACATTTACGTTTGTAATTATTAGTGGAATTGGCCCCTTGATGTACATACGTTTGGTGTTGCCAGAGACATTATCAATGTTAGTTCCTCGAACATTAATGTCACGCACGACTTTACTACTGACAATACTAGATAGATATCGATAGTCAACACTATTGCTCAACACTAGTCTGGATGGATGGATGGAATTGAACATCACATCACTATTTAATAAATCATGGCCGCATCGCTTGCTTGATTTATAAATTTTCATAATTTGTAGATCCTAAACAAATATGGGATCTTTCGCAAGATTTGTTGCTGAATATTGTAAGTCTTGGGACAAATCAGGAAAAGAACAATTGTAAGTAACAACTTTTAACGTCTGCTTTATCTCATGTTGGTCTACCTCAAATTACAAACATGCGTTGTCGATGTGAAATATTGGTAAATTGACTGCTTTTTACTTCAGTCTCGCCTTAATTCCTGTTTTGTGGTATAATTTACCTCCATTGTATGTCAAAAATTACTTGTACACACGTATCCGAGGTAAGTACCTTGTACATAGTGCACCTGTTTTGTAAAACTAAAGAAACAAACACCTAATTGTGCTGCTTATGAAAGTCCTTTATGAGTGTATTTTATATTCAAACGAGCTTTGTTACTGTGAATCTTATACATGGGATTTTCGGTGGCTGTTTCGTCACTCAGAATACATTCGTACAAAATGATGTTTCGGCTTTATTCATGTACTAGCTGAGCCCCAGGACTTCGCTCTCGTGGTAATTTCGGGATAAAAAGTACCCTACATATACCAAATTTCATCTAAATCCATCCAGTAGATTTTACTTGAGTAACAAACATCCTAACAAATTCACAAACTCGCATCCAAACTTTTGCATTTATAATATTAGCAGGATTTATTAATTGTTTGACGTTCAGTGATGCTTGCCTATTAATACCTACAGTATGTTCATGTATAATATTGTCCATATCCATATAATAAAGCTTAAGATATTATATACCCCCCAATATGTTTTCTTTTCTTTCTGAATCACCTCTTGGTTGGTAGAAAAAGCCTCTGGGTTTTAATTCACCATTTACATGTTTTTTGTAAAGAAGAAATACATATCATCATGCCTGTAGGCGACACCGGTAGGTCAGAACAGTCAAAACACACACGCACAGTTAAGAACTATATAATTACGAAGGATATTTACAAAAAACACAATAAAATTAATAGATAAAATATAAAACTAATTAAATGTGAAAATTTTTAAATCGACAATTTTCACGGAGCGGACCAAGAGAAAAACAAAAACACAATTGTATTCTAATATTTCGAATTCCACGCAGCAGACACGGCTAGTATTTTTACTTTATAAGACCTGGTAACAGAATGTGTGTCATACTGCCTATTATACTAACAAAATGCACAAAATATCAAAATGATAACTAAAAAGCCTAATTATAATACAGAGGAGTGAGCGCATCGCTAACAATGCCTTATCCCATCGCTAACAATGCCTTATCCTATGGGGGTAGGTAGAGACTAGAGGTTTCTACTTGCTACGATCCTTACAAATCCCCTTCCTCTACACTTGTCACTCTCTTCATACATGCTCGAAGGTTATGGTTGCTCCTAATATCCCCTTTTTTGAGGAGGTCCGCAATCTGGTCGTAGTGAATTCACATGTTCTTAAATCAAATATAAAAATAAGTACAGTCTTTATATAGAAGCTAACTATTCTTGTTTCAGCATCAAAAATGTGACTCAATCTATTAAAGATGAAGAGAAAAGTCCCCTTTTTACTAAATCGGGAAAACTTTCCGGTGTGTCTCAAAGCATATATGATTTACTTCTCTGTGGGCTTAGGGGAAATCTGAAGAAAGATGTAGTACTGTCTGCTCTAAGAGAAATAACTGTAAGTATTAAATATTAATGCTTGATAAAATTAAATTACTAATATTATTTAAAATAAAATGTATACCATCATTATTTTCAGTCTTTGCATGCGGATATACCATCTATAGTCCTTGATGTAATATGTGTACTTGATGCAGAGACCTGCACAAATATACAAAGTGATGAGCGTTCAAATTTCTGCCATATTGTTCGGGAACTGGAATCTTTTATGTCTGACAAACTCTTAAAAGAGAGATTAGAAATTGATACGCTACAAGATGTAGGTACACTGAAGAATAAAAACTTTTATACCAAATTTATAAAAATTAAGACTAAGTTATAGTAAGTATACCTTCATTATACTTTAGCTATTTTCTAAGCCACATTATTTGTTTGTTTTGATTATAATGCCTGTTATTGTTCTTTATTTGTGATAGATAATTTATGTACTATCAAAAAATTACATTTTATTATGTACTTAGGTAAGTACTAAAATTACTTAATTTTTGCCCTGCCTCCTGTGCCCTGCACTCGGCATGACCTGATGAACACTTTTTGGGTACAATTTGAATGGATCGTTGGAATGGCATCGACACGCCAAGAAGAAGAAGAACACAAAATGATATGATGTTTGTAAAATAATATGTAAACTTGAAATATTCCAGCTATAAACAGCGTAAGTTTAACCTATTTCGTGAAGAGAGTGAAGGATATGCAAAATTAATTGTGGAGTTAAATCAAGAAATAAGTGAGGACACAGAATCGAAAACTTTATTGGAAATCATTCAATCTTTGATAGGTATGTATTTTAGCTTAGTTCTGTAAAAAGCATGTGTCATTGGCATCAAAAGATCTATTTTGTGTAATTGTTAAATATGATTACTTTGTTTATTCAATAATACTTGTAAGCAATATTTTGATAGAAAAACCAACTTTTTTTTTCAACCGACTTCCCAAAAAAGGAGGAGGTTATATGTTTCGATGTATGTATGTTTTTTTTTATGTATGTTCGCCGATTTCTCCGCCAATTGTGGACTGTTTTCCAAAATTGTTTTTTTATTCGAAAGGGTTTATTCCCAAGTTGGTCCCATTTTAACCACGTCCGAATCTGTTCGGTAATTTTAAAGATACCTTACAAATAATAAAAATATCAACATTGCATTATAGAGTAAAAGCCCGCGACAGCATGCCCTTCCTTATTTTATTAAAACTTAAGATTTTCTGTGTATGTCCCCAACATAGGAATAGCGATTAGCGACTATAAAAGATGAATCATGGTTACTTAGGCAGATAATTTGTAGCAATAGCATATAAAGTGGTAGCTCAATTTCCTCAAAGTAAAGTTTTTTAAAGATTTTATTCCGAATAATATTAGAAATCACGCCATCCATTACCAGGCAATTGGTGCAGATATAAACCCCTGCCAGACATTGTTACGAGTACTTTACTAAATTATAGTTATATTTGTTTTATTACAAAATCTGAATTTAATGTTACTTTGGGCGGCCCCAAGGGTGCTTTTTATACCTATGAACCTCATCCTTGCTTGCCATATTATCATCTAACAACAAACATCTATCAACAACTAAGATCCAAACTTCATACCTAGTCGCTAATATTTTTACCCGTATATACCACGCAGAGAAACATTCCGCATTTTTAAAATAAGGAGGGTTTGGTCGTCGCGGGCTCTCGGTCTATTTATGTGCCAAAAATAATAGACAATTTGACATGTTCTGACATTTCAAATCAGACTGACATAAAAAGTTTCGAATTCTTAATTCTTTATTTTCGGCCAGAGGAAAAGTTTAAGTTTTTATTAAAGAAAATAAGTGTAGAAGCACTAAAAATGATAAAATAAAACTTTTTTCCAAAAAACTGAACCGACTTCCATAATAAAACTTAAAATCATGAAATAACAATAAAGAAAAATGTATTGGCATTCTACCTACTGAATGAGGTGAAGTCGGTGCCGAAGATTAAATAATCTAAATTTGCATTAGAATCGTGTATACAAATATATAAAATGCCTAGCTAAACAATTACATAACACCCTTACTCCTGCACTTGGCACCGACTTCACCTCATTCAGTAGGTAGAATGCTAATACATTTTTCTTTATTGTTATTTCATGATTTTAAGTTTTATGATGGAAGTCGGTTCATTTTTTTTGGAAAAAAGTTTTATCATTTTGCACATGTTAATAAGAAATATATATCTTTGGTTGCATTTTTTTAAATTTATAATCATTTTTTGTTTTCCAGGTTGCTTCAATTTAGATCCAAATAGAGTATTAGACATCATACTAGAATCTTTTGAAGCCAGACCTCATCTAGATAACCTTTTTATCACTCTTATAAAAAATTACATGGGAGATCCCCAAGTAATTTCTGAAGTTTTAGGATTTAAGTTAGGAAACATGGAAGTTTTAGATACATACAAAGAACCCCACCATTGATGACTGTGATAGCTTTGCTCCTACAGCATCAAGTTATATCATTAGATGACATATTTCCTTGGGTATGTAAAAATCTTAATTGAATATGTGTTTTCTTCCACTTTGGTCCTCAATTGTAAATAATTTTTTTTTTTCAGCTTCGTCCAGATAACCTTTTGATGGCTAAAGAGGTAGATAAGGAATTCAAAGCGGCTCAAGACTATATTCGAAAATTAAATATTGTATCAACTAAAGGGCCACAAGTGAATGGCCCTACAGAATTTGTTGAAGAAAAAGCTGATCCTCAGGTACTCAAATATTTGATTAAGATAGTCTAAGGATATGTAGTATATTACAAAACTTACATTTCATGTAGTTTGATGAAATTTTTTATGGAGATTGTTTATAGCCTGAGGAAGGATATCTTTTATTTTTAAGCAAGATATTACCTGGACCATAAATGAATTTTATGCAAAGTCCATTTTGTACAAACCATGATCTTCATATCGCATTTTAAACATTTGCTGTGTGAATGATATTAGACAAATTTATATAGAGAAGAAATACCGAAAGATAAATATATCAAGAATAATGTTCATACATATACAGTGAATTTATTATTCTCATGAATATGTCTTTTTTAGGAGTACTGGAGTAATCAGAAACTTGTCCTGAGTGAGGCATTGCTAAAAGTTACAGCGTGGAAGGAATTTGCCGCCCTTTCTGCACGTTTGCCAAACACTACAATGTTCGCTAGACCAGCCATTGCTTTATGCAATATGTTGCATGCCCTTGTGGAACCATTGTACAGAACGTAAGTGTACTTCTATTTCTAGTTTTGATGAAACCACTAGTCTGACTGCTATTCCTAGTAAGATAAAACCCTTCAAAGAATCTTAACGTTTTTAACATTTGTGTCCACAGACATTGCAGAGTAGCGCCTAAGATAATAGGCAAACCAGTACCGCCTCTGGAATCCAGTTTAGCACCTCCTGCATGCAAAACATTTGAGGACATGAAAGAAACAGTTATCCCTGCCCTCATTTTGCTAGGACCAGCTCTTCATCATGATCCTGTTTTAATGTATAAGGTATGCAAATCATCCAGATATTTCAGAATATTCAAATATATTTTTGTATGGTTTAATTTGGCTATATGTTTAGCTCAAATAATGTCAGACTTAAATATGCTATGTTTAAATTAGTGATAGTTAAAAAGGCTTTGTCTTACAGATCATTCGTATTCTAAGAACAGCCCGCTCAAAGGCTAACGACCCCTTGCACCACGAGGCCCTTACAGTCCTTGATGCTGCTATATTACCATCACTCACATTGATGGAAGGCAACTGCTGTATGGCAGAGGAAATTTACACCTTGCTGAAGTTATATCCATACCAGTGCAGGTAAGAGATATATTAGAATAGAATAGAATCATTTATTTGCATAGATTACATTAAATTTACACAGAAAAAATGATCGGATGATGAAATGATGATTAAATGATCGATGGTGTTTTTGTAGTTTACATGTATCTAAAATCTGAATATAAATCTTTATTATGGTTTGTTGCAGGTACTGTTTGTATTCCCGATGGAAGAATGAAGCTGGCGAGAAGATACCCTTGTTGATGCGCGTGCGAGGAAATGCATTGCAAAGAATCAAACACATCATGAAGCGTGTGTCCAAAGAGAATATCAAGCCCCAAGGCCGCCTCATCGGCAAACTGTCTCATGCTGCACCTGCGTTTTTGTTTGACTACATGCTCTTACAGGTAATAATTATAAACTTTATTATAGACTAGCTTTCGCCTGCAGCTTCGCTCGCGTGAATTTCGCACGGGAACAGTGCTTTTTCCCGGGATGAAAGGTACCCTATGTCCTTCTCCGTACTTCCAACTATGTGTATGCGAAATTTCAGGAAGATTGGTTCAGTAGATAAAGCGTGAAGAGGTAACAAACAAACTCACTTTCGCATTTATAGTATTAGTTAGGATGCATGAAAAGTTATGAAGAATAGATGTTGCCATACTAATAAAGGTTTCCCAAAATCTTTATCTGTGTTAATATTTAATTCTAATACATTACTTAAAAATGTAGTAGTGTATTAGAATCTTTGATTGTGAAATCAAGAATATAGATCAGGGAAATTTTTTACATCGCGCGGATGCGAATGCTTAGTCTGCAAATGTTAAGACATCAAGTATTTAAAAAACATTATATAGAATTAATAATAATCAATCATTTTTATTACTTAAGTAAAGTTGAAAAGGTGACCAACTACCTACATCAACAAGCAATCAACACTTTCTATTAGTCGAATTGCGCGAATCACCGAAACGCAGAGAGCCGGCGCGGTCGCGCGATCGTTGGGCAAAACACCTCACATTCGCATAATATTCGCACTGTTCGACGCGGATGCAAATGTTTAAAAATATACGAACCATTCTCATATGCGTATGCGAATATTCATAACATCCTTAATATAGATAGTACATGAAAATAATCTGGGACATCAAGCTTTAGTTGTGCAAAAAAAATGTTTGTATCAGATCCAGACATACGACAACCTGATCGGGCCAGTGGTGGAGTCGCTAAAGTACCTGACGTCGCTGTCTCTAGACGTATTGGGTTACTGCCTAGTGGAGGCGCTGCTGCGGCGCTCCGGTGCGGGGAGCGCGGCGCACCCGCCGTGGCTGCAGGCGCTGGCGGCCTTCGCCGGCGCCGCCTTCAAGAAGCACAACATCGAGCTCACTGCGCTGCTGCAGTTCGTGGCTAACAGGCTCAAGGCGCAGCAGAGGTAATGATATCTGGACGTGCTGGGCTACTGCCTGGTGGAGTGGCTGCAGGCGCTGGCGGCCTTCGCCGGCGCCGCCTTCAAGAAGCACAACATCGAGCTCACTGCGCTGCTGCAGTTCGTGGCTAACAGGCTCAAGGCGCAGCAGAGGTAATGATATCTGGACGTGCTGGGCTACTGCCTGGTGGAGTGGCTGCAGGCGCTGGCGGCCTTCGCCGGCGCCGCCTTCAAGAAGCACAACATCGAGCTCACTGCGCTGCTGCAGTTCGTGGCTAACAGGCTCAAGGCGCAGCAGAGGTAATGATATCTGGACGTGCTGGGCTACTGCCTGGTGGAGTGGCTGCAGGCGCTGGCGGCCTTCGCCGGCGCCGCCTTCAAGAAGCACAACATCGAGCTCACTGCGCTGCTGCAGTTCGTGGCTAACAGGCTCAAGGCGCAGCAGAGGTAATGATAGCTGGACGTGCTGGGCTTGGATAGTGGGCTTATTGGTGGAATGAAGATTCAGATATAGTGACAGGATGCTAGCCCATAGCCTTTAAAAAATCCCTAGCTGCAGCAGCCCTTTCTCTCGAATCTACTTGGGAAGAGAAGTAACTTGGCTTTTTTTATCATTCATTATATTTTATGGTATAATTCCTATTTCAGTCACGACCTGCTCATTCTCAAGGAAATAGTTCAGAAAATGGCTGGCATTGAAGCAGCAGAGGAAATGACGCCAGAACAGTTAGATGCTATGGCCGGTGGAGAACTATTGAAAGGAGAGGTATGTTTTTGTTTTGTAATATATTGGGTAAAACTAAACGCAGGCGTTTCCTGTTATCGCCGCCAGGCGTTTTGGGGTTCTCACACTGCTAGCGTGGATGGCGTCGCGTGTGGTCCGCCATTGCATTGTCCCGGGCGATATCGGTTTGATTTTAATACGCGGAGCGGTCTCGCGTCTTTTGCTTGTTGTTTAGTTTGAGTGATAATCGTGAATTTCCTGTTTGTTAAATAACTATTGAATTTGGGTTTGTGAAAAACTCTGTTATTGTGACTTTTTCTTGTGAGAGGTGAAACGTGGCTGGCTGTTCACATCTGGCTGTTCCCGAGTGAAACTACGGGAAGAAATCTATTTATTTGTCCTGGGGAATTGAGATCTCAAGGGTTAGGTAGGGTGATTAGGAATTCCCCCTTCCCGAAGACACTCAAGTTTGGATCCGAAGAGAAAGAAGATTTAATTTGGTAAGTGTTCAATTGTAGTTAATTTATAGGTTATCATATAGGGCCCTGTAGCTCCCTTCATAAGCTACGGTGGTAGCAGACTGCGTATAGCTTAAGTTAGATTCTAGTCGGACAAGCGTGGTGTCGCGTGGAGATTTTTTCCCGGTACTTATTTTTACCGGTGGTTTTTTCCCGGTGAAGTTCCGGTACAGAATTCTTCCCGCCGCTTCGTTTGTCCGGATTCTCTGCGCACATTTTCTGGTAGCAGAGCGTAGTTTATCTACCCTCTATTTGTTCGTTTGTAAAAAATAATTAATTGTTTGTAAAAATTATTAGATTTTTCTTAGTTTGTTTGTATAAGAATATTTGTAACCTTTTTTGTATTTGTTTGCGGTTTGTACCGTGCGTTCCGGGTTTGTGCCATTCTCATACCTACCGCGGTTCTTCGTGTAGTTGCTTGATTTTGTTGTTTTTTATTTACCTTTTGTTATTTTTTGTTTGTGACTTGACGCGATGGCGAAGGCCTCCAATGCTAGGGCGACACTCGCCAACGAATTGAGATGGTTTGTGACGGCCGGAGGACTCCTGTCCCGGAAGGACAGGGAGGGCGCCATACTGCTAAGAGCGGATCACCTCCACTCACGATTGATTAGCGCGGAAGCGGCCATGGCGGCGCTTACCGAAGCCGATCTTACCCCGGAGGCCTACGCAGGTCACATGGCGGACATGGACCAGATCCTGAGTCTGCACGATGATATCGCGGAGGCGGCGACCGCAATAAGGGCGAGACAGGCTGGCGGACCAGCCCCTCGCACACCTGTTAGACAGGAAGGACCAGCAGTTACTGGTCGGCTCCCCACCCTTCAGCTGTCCCACTTTGGGGGTAGGATGGAGGAGTGGGTAGCATATAAAAATATGTTTGAGTCCCTGGTCGTAGCACGACAGGATTTGTCGAAGGCCCAGAAGATGGCCTACCTCCTCTCCACTCTTGAGGATGAAGCGCGGTCGCTCATCCAGCACCTCCGGGTGGAGGACGACCAGTACGATACGGCTTGGGAGTTATTGAACTCCCGCTACCAAAACTTACGTTTGTTAGCGGATGCGCACGCCGCACAGTTGATGGCCCTGCCCAAGGTGGCCAACAGGGCACAGTTGCGCCTGCAGTTGCTCACGCCCGTTACAGTGGCCTGTAACGCGCTCCGCACACTGGGGCTGCCGGTGGACCAATGGTCTTTTTGTTGGTGCACCTTGTATTGGGCAAATTGCCCAATGACATCCGCTCGCGGTTTGAGCGCGAAAATGCGGAGCGGGATAGCACCACCCTACCAACATTCACTGACTTGGTGAAGTTTTTGGAGTTTGAGGCACGGGCTGCTGAGAATACCATGACGGACTCAGCGCCATCCAGAGCGCCTGAACGTAGGCCCTTGGAACCCTCATGGCGAGGAGGCCCCAACAGGGACGGCAACCGCCACCGCGTGGAGCTGGTGCGCGGGTTGCACACACGGCAGCAGTCGCGAGGGACGCGGACTGCCTGCAATGTGGTCGGATGGGCCACAGCCTGCTGCAATGCAGGGACTGGCAGGGACTGCCAGTACAAGATCGGCGCCGCATGGCAAAGCGGCATGAACTTTGCTTTTATTGTTTGGGCGGTCACTATGCACGTGACTGTCCCAGTGCCATACCATGCAGTGCATGCCGTGGGCGGCACCACGCGATGCTTTGCATGAACCGCAACGGGGATGGCACCCGGATGTCGAGGCAGGGGTCCCCTATGGGCGGGGGCGCTCCTGCGCGAAGCCCTCCACCACCGGACGGAGGACGCGGCTTCGCTCGTCGCACCCCCCTCGGGAGGGGGTCGCGTACCTGCGCGGGTCTTGGCGGACCGGGACCACGCGCCCCAAGGTCATGGCCAGTATGTAGCTGGCCAGGCCCCGGATAGGGCCCCCATGGGCGGGGGCCCTAGATCGGACGTGAGAGTGGGGACACCCCTCCACGCGGGTTACCAATACCCAACACATGCAGCCGCAGCGGTTTTCTCCGCCGCTGCACGAGTACCCACGGCTGGAGTACCACCCGCCGTACCATATGTATGGCCGGGCCGCGGGTTATGCCCCCTCAGATGGGGATGTGCACTCGCCCGCCATATTATCCGGGTCAGTGGCGCGCCCCTGGTTTGGAGAGAGTGGGGAGCCCGTAACTAGCTTGCTCCCTTGCTGGGACAGAGCCGCGGACGGTTCTGCTCCCTACCGCGGTGGTCCGCGTATGGGGTCGTAGGGGGGAAGCCATTAATTTGAGAGCTCTGTTGGACTCAGGGGCTCAAAGCAGTTTGGTTACCACTCGAGTGGCACGCCAGTTAGGTTTAGTCGTGGAAGACTCGCCTGTGCCACTTCTTGGAGTTGGTGGCATACAAGTGAAGTGTCTGACGGGCCAGACACTTGTCACCTTTTCTTCGCTGAAGTCCTCCACAATGAGGATCACGACTTCGGCTATGGTAATGGATACCATTGCGGGTTGGCACCCCTCGACAGACATACCGTCGGGTGTGTTGTCTTTGGTTTCGGGTCTGGATTTGGCCGACCCCTTTGTTTTTCATCCCGGCCCAGTGGACTTGCTCCTGGGCTCGGACGTATTGGGTTGGATTTTGTTGGGTACCCAGAAAGCTCTGGGTTCGTCTTCACTGATGGCAGTGTCTACTATCTTTGGTTTCGCCCTGATGGGCCCTGTGTTTGATAATAGCACCGTGGAGGGGCCACCGGTCGTCGCATCAGCGTCCTTGGCCAAGACCATGCAAAGGTTTTGGGAGGTGGAGGAGCCACCTATGAGTTCCAGGATGGATCCGGAACACGCTGAGTGCGAAGCCCTTTTTCGATCGACCACGGAGAGGTTGCCCTCCGGTCGGTTTGTAACTAGGTTACCTTTTGTTGCCTCTCGTCCTAGCCTAGGGCAAAGTAGGGCGCTTGCGGAGAAACGACTGCTGTCCATGGAGCGACGCATGCAGCGTGACCACGTACTTCGCGATAAATATATTGAATTTATGCGCGAGTACGAGGATTTGGGTCACATGTCTCCGGCTCGAGTTGATTGGAGCTCAACTGAGCATTATTTTTTGCCCCACCACGCGGTGGTGAAGGCCTCAACAGGCAAATTGAGGACCGTCTTCGATGGGTCCGCACCCACTTCGAACGGGGTTTCGTTGAATCTATGTTTGCATTCAGGTCCCAAATTGCATAGGGACATAATTGACATCGTCTTGAACTTTAGAAGACATCAAGTGGTTTTTGGCGCGGACATCCGGATGATGTTCCGCCAGACAGTCATACATCCTGAGGACAGGCGATTCCAGTTGATACTCTGGCGTGAGCGCCCTGAGGATCCTGTGACGGTGTATGAACTCAATACAAACACGTATGGTTTGAAATCTAGTCCCTATATCGCCATCAGATCATTGCTTGAATTGGCAGAGCGGGAACGGATCCGCTTTCCCCGTGGGGCTTCCGTGCTGTCACGTGACTTGTATGTTGATGACGTGTGCACCGGAGCCCAAAGTATTGAGGAGGCCCTCCTACTGCGGGATGAATTGATCGAAATATTGAAGACAGGTGGCTACGAGCTACGTAAGTGGTTGTCTAATGAGCCTAAAGTTCTAGAAGGGATCCCGGAGGATCACCAACAGAACCCTCACCTGTTTGAAGATGTGGATGATCCCAACAGGATAGCGGTGCTGGGCATGCAGTACCAGCCGCTAACCGATATTTTTACATTCCAAGTGGACTTGGAAATACCAAAAGTCTGGACTAAGAGAACGGTGTTGTCCGTAATAGCTCGTATGTTTGATCCAAGCGGTTGGATCAGTCCAGTAATATTCTCTGCGAAGTGTCTTCTTCAGAGACTTTGGACTTTGGGCGTCTCGTGGGACGAGCCGCTGTTTGGCTCTCCATTGGATGATTGGCTCGAGTTGTTTTCATCGATTAAGGAAGTCAATCGGATTGCCTTGCCTCGTCGAATATTGCCCCCCGGGAAATATCGAGCCAGCCTGCATGGCTTTTGTGACGCGTCGGAGCGAGGCTACGCCGCGTCAGTCTATATGCGGACAGTTGACGCCGATGGCCGGGTCAATGTCTCGCTTTTGTTAGGGAAGAGCAAGGTCGCCCCCATCAGGACTAGGCTGACTATTCCCAAGCTTGAGTTGAGTGGAGCTCACCTTCTTTCTAAATTGTTGCATCACGTTGCCAGTGAGCTGGCGGCCACGGTCGAGATACGGGACATCTTCGCCTGGTCGGATAGCCAGGTCGCGCTTGCGTGGTTGCGCGCGGCCCCACATACCTTGGAGGTTTTTGTTGGAAACAGGGTTTCCCAAATCCAGAATATCGGAATTGATATAACATGGAGACATGTGCCGGGAGAGCTTAACCCAGCGGACTGTGCTTCCCGAGGTTGTACGGCACCAGAATTGGTGTCACACCCGCTCTGGTGGGGTCCAGAGTGGCTGATGGGATCAGAAACTTCTTGGCCTGTCTGTCAGACGGATGTTACTTCTTTGAGTTTGACTGGGCTCCGTGTACATGCTGTAGTCGCTGAGACGACGTCGGAGCCGGATTGGCTACTTGCTCGGTATAGCAGCTTGGATAAGCTTCTGGGTGTTACCAGTTGGATTAAGCGTTTCATACATAATTGTAGAAACCCACAGGCAAAGCGGTTGGAGCAGATTGCAGGTGCAGAAGAGCGCCGGAGCGCATTGTTGCATTGGGTCCGTGTCGTGCAGACCGGACGGTTTGAGTCAGAGCTTCGTATTTTGCGCGACGGACGCGCTAAGTTGAAGGGCGCGGTCGCTCGTTTGAACCCGTACATCGACTCGGATGGGCTTCTTCGGGTTGGAGGCAGGCTCCGGAAGGCGGATCTTCCATATGAGACTCGCCATCCTCTGTTGTTGCCCAAGGGCGGACCCTTGGTGCAGCTTTTGGTGTCTGATCGACACATTCGTAACGCCCATGCTGGGTGCAATGCTTTGTTGGCTATTTTGCAACGAGAATTTTGGATTTTGTCTGCCCGAAGAGCAATCCGTAGCGTTCTGTTTCGATGTATTGCATGTTATAGGTTGAAGGCATCCACGATGCAACCACAGATGGGTGATTTGCCCGCTGATCGAATACGACCGTCGAGGCCGTTTGACGGCGTTGGAACCGATTTTGCCGGCCCCTTTTCGATCAAGGCTTCTCCCTTTCGTAATGCCCGTATTGTGAAGGGCTATTTGTGTGTATTTGTTTGTTTGGCCACCAAGGCTGTCCACTTGGAGGTGGTATCAGCTCTGACTACGGAGGCCTTCGTCGCCGCGTTGGATCGCTTTGTTTCGCGTCGAGGTCTACCTTCCCTTATTAGGTCTGATAATGGCACAAACTATAAAGGGAACTGTAAATTATCTTAAGGATGTTTCTGTGTTTATTGATAAAAATTGTACTAGTTTAAGTCAAATTGCTGCCCAAAGGGGAATAACCTGGAAGTTTAGTCCCCCAAGTTGCCCCCATTGGGGAGGGATTTTTGAAGCGGCTGTGAAATCCGCAAAGACCCACCTCCGCCGCATTATCGGAGAAACGGCTCTAACTTTTGAAGAGCTGGCCACAGTGTTTTGTAAAGTTGAGGCGGTCCTCAACTCTCGTCCTCTCTGTCCGCTATCTCCAGATCCAAATGACTTGGAAGCTCTCACCCCTGGTCATTTTTTGGTGGGAGGGCCGTTGAATGCCCTGCCCGAATACCCGTGGAAGGATGAACGCGTATATCGGTTGTCGCGTTTTCAAATGTTGCAGCAAATGAGCCAGGACTTTTGGCGTCGCTGGTCGCTTGAATATTTGCATTTGCTGCAGCAAAGAGTGAAGTGGACAGACAGGACTGAGCTCTCCCAGGGAGGGTGATTTAGTATTGTTAAAAGAGGCAAATTTGCCCTCATTGCTTTGGCGACGAGCTCGCATATTACGTTTGATTCTTGGCGGAGATGGCACTCCGCGTGTGGCTGAGGTGTTGGTCGACGGTTCGATTTTAAGGAGAGGTGTGACCTCTCTCGCCCGCCTTCCCGTAGAGTAAGCTAGCGGTCTGCTTCTCAGACCGGGACGGGGGGATGTTTGTAATATATTGGGTAAAACTAAACGCAGGCGTTTCCTGTTATCGCCGCCAGGCGTTTTGGGGTTCTCACACTGCTAGCGTGGATGGCGTCGCGTGTGGTCCGCCATTGCATTGTCCCGGGCGATATCGGTTTGATTTTAATACGCGGAGCGGTCTCGCGTCTTTTGCTTGTTGTTTAGTTTGAGTGATAATCGTGAATTTCCTGTTTGTTAAATAACTATTGAATTTGGGTTTGTGAAAAACTCTGTTATTGTGACTTTTTCTTGTGAGAGGTGAAACGTGGCTGGCTGTTCACATCTGGCTGTTCCCGAGTGAAACTACGGGAAGAAATCTATTTATTTGTCCTGGGGAATTGAGATCTCAAGGGTTAGGTAGGGTGATTAGGAATTCCCCCTTCCCGAAGACACTCAAGTTTGGATCCGAAGAGAAAGAAGATTTAATTTGGTAAGTGTTCAATTGTAGTTAATTTATAGGTTATCATATAGGGCCCTGTAGCTCCCTTCATAAGCTACGGTGGTAGCAGACTGCGTATAGGTTAGGTTAGATTCTAGTCGGACAAGCGTGGTGTCGCGTGGAGATTTTTTCCCGGTACTTATTTTTACCGGTGGTTTTTTCCCGGTGAAGTTCCGGTACAGAATTCTTCCCGCCGCTTCGTTTGTCCGGATTCTCTGCGCACAGTTTTTGATTAAAATGTTTCTTAATAAATTATAGTTAAAAGTGAAAAGATTCTTTGTAAACCTAAATGAAATATAAAAATAAAATTTGTTTCATTTAATAGGCTGGGTATTTCTCTCAAGTTCGCAACACGAGACGTTCATCTGCCCGACTAAAGGAAGCCATAGTCGGTAACAACTTAGACATCTCATTGTGTATCCTATCTGCGCAGCAACGCCATTGCTGTGTCTGGAAAGGTAAGATTAAAGAAAGGTGAAATAAATTGATAAAATTTGAGGATGTTTTCCATTTTCTTCATAAATATTGTTCAGAAAATTCTATTGGTAAATATAAATATCATGTTTAGATGAAATATTGTTCAGAAAATTCTATTGGTAAATATAAATATCATGTTTAGATGAAGAAGAAGCGCCAGTGACTGGGGAGCCACCAGGGTCTCAGCTGAAGGTGGTTGGCAGACTGGCGGACCAGTGCCAGGACGCACTGGTCCAGCTGGGGACATTCCTCGCGTCCTCGCACGCCCCGGACGAGTATGCCGCTCGCCTGCCGCCGCTGCAGGTAATGTCACAGCTGAAGGTGGTTGGCAGACTGGCGGACCAGTGCCAGGACGCACTGGTCCAGCTGGGGACATTCCTCGCGTCCTCGCACGCCCCGGACGAGTATGCCGCTCGCCTGCCGCCGCTGCAGGTAATGTCACAGCTGAAGGTGGTGGGCAGACTGGCGGACCAGTGCCAGGACGCACTGGTCGAGACCCCAGCTTAGATATCCATTCCTTTTTTTTGCGATTTGGTATTATACAATCAACTAGCTATTTAGTAGTGTGACTGTTGAGTATGTGTGGTGTGAATAAAAGTGTCACTGCGTAGTAGTGTTCTGTTCTGTAATAGCTAGCTAACTGTACATGAAACTATAACTAAAGGGATGACTGTAACTAACAAACAACCCTAGCACCTAACACCTAACACCCTAGCCCTATTTATAAACTGAGAATATATACGTATATAAATAGTGCGGGAAGTCTAATACCGTGAGACCTAAGGTATTAGACGGAAAGTGGGAAGGAATATAGGGTTAGTGCACGGGGTTCAATGTGCACTGGACAGGATTTTCCTACCACCAGTCAAGCAGACTCACAAGACTGATCAGTAAACTGACGGCGAAAGGTGTCTTAGCCGTAGTAGGAGGTATGGATCCGTGAAGATCCCAGACAATAATACACGACGATTGTCTGAATACCAAAGAGAATTTATGTACAAATTTACAAAGTACTTATACTAATTTATATTTTACATGTGTGTGTCTAAATCTATAATGTATATAGTAGTGTTAAACTAAAAATAATGATGTCGTTGCACGTATGCATTTTTGGCCGGTCACTGCACAATAGACAGAGATAAAGCAGTAGAGCAACTGAGTAGTGTCCTTGAAGTTTATACCTACGGCTAGGCGGAGCGCTAGGGTTGGCGCCTACAAAACGTAAAGCAGGCGTGTAGTTTGTATAGTATGTGTGTAGGTAGTTTGTTTAGGAAAATTAAATTATCTCCATACAACATTTTGTCTAAATCGTTTCAGTGGTTGATGTACCTACCTAAGTACTCACTCGATCAGCTATAGATATTTTTTTACAATTGCCGTTTGATAGAACTTGCCTTTATATAAGTTAGATGTGGTAGGTACCTACTTATTTTATGTATGGCAAACAGCACATCCCACTAAACACTTGCAGTTCCATAACAACGCTTATGCCCCTGACACAAGGTAGGCGGTAAAAAGTCCAAACTGTATAGTGTTTTCCATTTTTTATGCTTATTAGGCAAACTACTCATAAAAAAAGTAACAAACTACTAAAAAGTGATTGTGGTATTATTTTACCTTTCAGCATCAGCAGGAAGTTTAAAAAATGACATAATTGGTGTAATAACAGTTGAATTAAGGCATCCGTAAACACAGCAATACATGCGTGATCGTGACGCGTCCATTATAATAATTAACTGTAAGTAATATGTAATAATACAGAGCGCTATTTAACTACGTCACGAATGAAACGTAGGTACACAACGAGCAGACACAGCGCGAGAGGCATTTCGATCCGCGTCCGCGACCAGACTGAGCGGCGCACATCGTGTCGTGGACGCAGGAGCGACACGACTCGTGTCGTGACGCTCCTGCGTCTTAGGTACCGATGACCACTTAGCGGCCGTGTAAACGCGCTTGTCTGTGTGCGTGCGTCAAATCGGGCCATTTGTATGGAGTTGCTCTACTGCTTTATCTGTCTATTGTGGTCACTGTCCGCTGATTGCAACTCAGCATCGCGATAGTATGTTCATGTATGCTTGAACATTTTGGCGCCTCTCAGGAAGGGAACGTCTTCAGCTCGTAAAGTTCTGGTGCAGGCTTCTGCTTGCGTGGGGCCGGCCGCGCGTACAGGGCGGGCGGGGGCGGGTGCGGAGCGACGCTCGGGCGGCTGCTCGAGGGCCGCGCGCGCTCGCTGGTCGGTGTGCTGGATGGCTCCACTACTCCTCGTCTGGGTGCCATCACACGTCGTAGTCGTCCAGTTATCTGTGAACCGAAACAATCCATACTAATATTATAAATGCGAAAGTTTGGATGTGACTTTGTGAGTTTGTGAATTTGTGAGTTTGTGAGGATGTTTGTTACTCAATCACGCAAAATCTACTGGACGGATTTCGATGAAATTTGGTACAGAGGTAGATAATGACCTGGAATAGCACATAGGCTACTTTTTATCCCGGGAAAAAGCACTGTTCCCGTGGGAAATTCACGCGGGCGAAGCCGCGGGCAAAAGCTAGTATATTAATAAACCTAATACTATACATACTAAAATTGAACTAAAACTCACTATATATGTCTGGGTAGTTATGCTACTCCAAACTGTGTTGTCTAGGGTTGTCTGTAAGTTTTTCTCTTTGTCTACTACGTGATTAAAAATATCCTTAGAACTATCTAAAACCTGTTCTATAGAAATGTCTTTACTATGACTAACTAAGGGTCTAATACTATCTAACTTTAAGTCTAAATTTTTATTATATGACGCTAAGACAGTAAGTGAAGTCGTTCGTTTCGCAGCTAATATTGTAGTTCTCGTCTTAATCATACAATTTTCAGAGACTTGTATAACTCCTATGTCGTGTATAGAGATCTCCTCTCTCTGCCCGTCACAAACAATGGACACAGTCTCTATTTTGTTAGTCAAGAATAACCAGGTGTTTGCCATCTGTAGTTGTTTCCATAATGTGTTAGTCGTAATGTTGTAAATTTGAGTAGGACATTCTGTATTATTCTCAATTTTAGTGATAGCTCTAACAATGCAATTTGAGTCTAATTGCATGTTCTTCACCGCCACAGGAAAGCAGATGAAGTAGTTGTATCTATGCAAACAGCTTCGGTTTTATACGTCTCTCTAGTCTTGCTATGTTGGTTTGAACAGGCATTTCGTGTTCGTTTGTTTCTATGTCTGAGTTTATTGGTAGCGGTATTAATGTATGTATTGCTCTCTTTTGATCAGCTCCTTGTGCTCTCTTCAATGTTACGACTCTTGTGGCTCCATCTTTCCCTGCGTGAATCTCTTTAATCTTTGCTAACGGCCATCTACTTGGGCTTAAATTGTCATCTTTGATTAGTACGACTGTACCAATCTTTAAGTTCTCGTCATTTGTTTTCCATTTATATCTCTGCTGTAATTGATGTAGGTATTCTTTAGTCCAGCTGTTCCAAAAGTCCTTTTTCATCTTTTGAATGTGCTTCCATCGGTTTAGAAGGTCTGTATTGATATTTGATATTGGGTCTGGCACGCCCACTGCTTCGCGACCAATAAGGAAATGGCTTGGTGTTAGTACTATATTGTCATTGATGTTTTCACTCTGTATACATAGTGGCCTTGAGTTCAGGCATGCCTCTATTTGTTGTTGTCATCTCTTCGTAAGTCAGGGTACTTTCTCCAATCACTCTTCTTAAATGATGCTTCATGGATTTGACTCCCGATTCAAAAATTCCTCCAAAATGTGGCGCAGCGGGAGGATTGAAGTGCCATTTTGTACCTATATTCGTAACTGCGTTTTGAAACTGTGCTGACTGTGTTATTTCTAATATTTCTTTGTGTAGAAAGTTTGCTGCTCCCACAAAGTTTGTCGCATTATCGCTGTACATATGTGACACGTGACCTCGTCTCGCCATAAATCTTCGTAAGGCTGCGATAAATGACTCCGTCGATAGGTCTCCTACTAACTCTAAATGTATGGCTTTTGTAGCCAGACAGACAAAGACAGCAATATATCCTTTGTAAGATTTGTGACCTCTACCTTTCATAGCTCTTACTTGAATAGGTCCTGCATAATCACACCCTGTATGACTAAATGGATGTGATTGTGTTACACGTGGTTTCGGTAAAGAACCCATTTTTTGTTTTGCCGGCTCCGGCTCGAAGGACCATAATGTACAATCAACTAGCTATTTATTAGTGTGACTGTTGAGTATGTGTGGTGTGAATAAAAGTGTCACTGCGTAGTAGTGTTCTGTGCTGTAATAGCTAGCTAACTGTACATGAAACTATAACTAAAGGGATGACTGTAACCAT
>CM031576.1:10173542-10190301 GCA_018467065.1 Ephestia elutella | reverse complement strand
GAAGTATGGCGCCTCCGCCGGTGACAGGTAAGGGTGGGACGAGAGTCGGATGTAAATTTTGGACTTATTTTATTTTATCCCTAGGTCCTAAAAATTGTGTCATGCCTAGTACATAGCAGAGCGAGCTGCATAGTGAATTGATTGAATAAATATCTTCGGAAGCAACGTCTTGTATAATTATGGTCAAACTTCATTAAGGTAAGTTTGTTTAACCATCAATTTTATGATAGAATACATATAATTAAACACGTTTTGCGACTTTTCAGCACGAGTTTATTCTCCAGAGCTAATTTCAGTGATGAATTCTTCAAAGATATGGCCGAGTTGAAGACTAGCAGCCTTTACTCCGATAGAATGAACGGCGTCATTGACGGCTGTGTCAAATGGGGATCCTCTGATCTTTCTGGTCTATAACTTGTTTTCTATTTTGTTTGTTGAATTCCAGGATTATGTACCTATGTAAAATAAAATAATAAGTATTACTTTTCTTTGGATTTAAAAAATCATATCTGATACTTGTTTTTCCACACTCACCTTTTTTAACATTATATCTAGTCTCAAGTAAATGAATGTGCTGCACTTGCCAAAAGTACTCGCCATTATAGCTTACCCGAGGATGATGTTACCCGCAATATGCCATGTGATAAGTCTACTCAATCAGGTATATAAAAAAAAACAAAAACGCAATCAAACTTCCTGCAAAGTCAATCGTGTGCGCTCTGACCCAGATATATTGGTCACGTATCCAGCCTTTATTATGTTCTGCTGCTGTAATTTTCTGCCAAGCTAATAGCGACAAGGTAACTGTCATTTCCTCCGATATTAGTTTTCTTGAACGGGGTGATATCGTGAGTTGTATATTGTGAGTCATATTATTCACAGCCTTTTAGGAACTTGTTCCTTTTTACGGTTCCGTACCTCAAAAGGTAAAAACGGAACCTTTATAAGATCACTTTATTGTGGGTCTCTATTGTTTCCCCTAATTTTTTGTACTCCTAATGTAGTTTGGTGCACAAACTTTTAGTACAACATTATTTCGTACATTTTTATGAATTCTAATTTAGTTTAGTCTATTTTTGATTGCCCTAAGTTTTTATCGCCGTATGTTTACTTCCCAAATAAGTCATTAGGCCTAATAATTGATTATTTCTAATATTCACAAATACTAATTAATATTTCGTACAAAGTAATTAAGCACAAAAGTGTAACACCTAATTATTTCTGTTATAATAATTTCTGATAATTATTACAAAGTATTTAAATCTAATAGGGGGGACTTAAATTAAACATTGATGGATTTGTGTTTGAAAAATGTCGAGAAGTAAAAGAAAGTTATATTAGGCATGTGAACTAAAACGTGCAGCATGCAAGCAAGCAAGCAGCATGCAAGCAAGCAAGCAGCATGCAAGCAAGCAAGCAGCACGCAAGCAAGCATGCAGCATGCAAGCAAGCATGCAGCATGCAAGCAAGCATGCAGCATGCAAGCAGGCATGCAAGCAGGCATGCAGCAAGCAAGCAAGCATGCAGCATGCAAGTATTTCTGGGTGGCTCCACCAGAAGACTCGCTCCGTCGGCCCTTCGATTCTTTCGTGCACTCGACTTCGCTACGCTTCGGCCTCGTGCCCTCATTTCTCAGGACCTCCTTCGCGAGCTTCTGGTTCCGCGCGAAGGAATAACACTCTAGTATAGGGCAAACTTGAGCCACGTGGAGTCGGGGTGCTCTAAGTCGGATCTGTCACTTATGAAGAATTTTTGGAATTATTATTAGTAGTGCATTACTAACATCATTCTGAAAATGATTGACGACAGACTGGACTGTCCTTATCTCCGGCACTGCTGTGATAGACATGTCACAGTACCCATGCCGGTGAGAAGGTACTAATAGTAATAATTAAATTTACTAATATAATGATTCAATTAGTTATAATTATAAGAAGTGATTATAATAGTAAGTAATAATTGTCTCAAACAAATTTATACGAGGATATCGTTACGTGTAAAAATTTAAAAGCCAAACGATTTTAGAATATCTAATAATAGAGACTCAAAAATTGCATCTAATAATTATTAGGCTAAATTATTATTGTGCAAAAACATCAATTAGGCGAGACAATAATTGTGCATAACAAGTTTAGGCCAATAAGGTTCGGCGAAGTGAAATTAGAGACAAAAATTTTAAGCGAAACAAACGGCACCCCTTTATTGTCCGTCTGTCTGTCAAACTATTTTTCTCAGGAACGCCTGAAGGTATCAAGTTGAAATTAATATCGAATACTCGGATCTACCGTCTCTTTCAGCAAAAAAATAATTAAAATTATACGTCAACGCGATCAAGAGATATTACGGTAAATGTGGCGATTTTTTGCATATTTTGCGATTTTAGGCAGCAATCAAAACCTATGGGGTACTTCCCGTTGACCTAAAGTTATGAAATTTGGCAAAAAGCAAGGTTTAATTGTACTTATATAGAAATAAATCTGAAAACTGTAAATATGTTATTAAAAGTCTAAAAAAAAAAGTGTTACACACTTATTTTTTGCGCTTGGATTCAGTATGAGTCTTAGGGATCGAACTTGCAAAGTTAAGTTTGTTTTTGAAACTAGTTGTACTTTTAGTTAGAGCTATAATGTGAGGTTAATGTGAGATGCTTTGCATGTACGGAATCCTCGGTGCGCGAGTTTCACTCGCACTTGGCCGGTTTTTTTTTCTTTAAGTACGTATTCATAATAATGTAATTTCATATCCTCTATTCTTATATCATACAAAAATTATCACACCATTGCGGCGAGAAGGAAAGACATTCATAAATAATTTTAGAATTTAAAGTTAAGTATGTATATTTAGTTTTATTTTCCAACAAGTATAAGAGAGAATGTGAACAAAAAGGCATTTTACCATTCATGATGATAACAACAAAATGAAAAAGATAATGAAATGAATAAACACATTCAATTCTAAATGCGGATTATGATATCTGTGTTAAAACTATTTCTAATTAGACAGAAATACGTCGTTGGCTGTGCTGTCCAGAGCACACCCGGCTTCAGATTATTTATGAAAGCAATTGCAGTTTGTACAGTAGCTGGCAAATGAAAAACAAATCCTTTGTAGACTGTGCTATGGCGCATTGTACGCAACATTGGCTAATTTTATGACCAATACTGTGCCACGTAGTTAATGGTGACTAATTCAGAGTTTCCCTGCGTGATCGAATCAGAAATGAGGAGATCCGTAGGAGAACTAAAGTAACCGACATAGCCCGCAGAATCGCCAAACTTAAGTGGCAGTGGGCGGGGCACATAGCTCATAGAACAGATAGCCGTTGGGGCAGAAAAGTTCTCGAGTGGCGACCATGAACCGGAAAACGTAGTGTTGGCAGGCCTCCCACTCGGTGGACCGACGACTTGGTGAAGGTCGCGGGATGCGCATGGATGCGGGCAGCGCAGGACCGGTCGTTGTGGAAATCCTTGGGGGAGGCCTTTGTCCAGCAGTGGACGTCTATTGGCTGAGAGAGAGAGAGAGAGATATTTATTCACTTGAATGGATCTGGGACTTTGTTCCCGTAGGATTTACGAAATCCTCTCTTGGGGCACTAAGGAACCTACATGCTTCTTACGTCTTCGAGCAACAAGGACACCCGCACGCGGAACGGAAACCTTACAGGATTTCATTAAATGTATGGACAAATAAGTACCCAAAGTATTAGGTATATTATCTGAGACGCGCAATAAATACAAAAGATTAATACAGGAAATTGCTGAAACAACTTGGAACCCCCCCTTCCCCGGCACAGACAGCAACTCCTTGATTTTTCCACCTGATTACATCTGCACAATAAACCTCCGCAAACAATAAGTACAACAAAAGTTGAGCAAGCAATCTTGCAGAACGCAAAGATTCAGGTCTCAGCTGTCAATTTTATCGACTCCAAGAAAGGCAATGTTTTTTTGTTTCAATTATGACCGATTTACCGATTTTGCTAGCGGCTTCGCCCACGTGAATTTCAGGTCATCAGTGCTTTTTCCCGGGATGAAAGGTTCCCTATGTCCTACTTTTCTAACGTTGTGTATGCGAAATTTCTGGAAGATTGGTTCAGTAGATAAAGCGTGAAGAGGTAACAAACTCATTTTCGCATTTATAATATTAGTTAGGATGGGATTGGGATTCCAACTCTACCGTCAATAGGATAATTGCAGTTAGTATGCTCTAGACGATTTCGAGAAAAACGCGGTTAAGGATTTTGTTACGAAAATCTTAAATAACTTTTATGTTTGTTATAACACCATGATGGTTGATACCTTAAATGAAAGAGAGAATCTCATCACCTATCTATTACTTACCTTGGGGAAATCAATAGTAGGTAATTGCAAAGAAAAATAAAGATATTACTTTTTGTTATACTAAGTATCTCCTAGAAGCCTGAATAGGGAACACTTAGCATATACACAGGAAGTGTGTTCTTTACTGTATATAAGCTTAGTTACCATACAAGGTTATGATTAACTATTTAAAGTTTATATTTTATCAGGCCGGTAATAAAACAACTAATTATTTTGTATACACATATTTTTTATTAATTACTTACCGGATTTCGTAGTGTTAGTATTAGGGATATCTCACATAATTTGCTGCGAAATCAACGCTTGAATGACATTCTGAGAAAGGGACATATTTGTGAAAGTGACATTATGCAACTATTACCCGCAAATTTATTATTAGTTTTATACTAGTATTAATTTAATTTAAATACTTACTTACTTCTACTGTACCTACTATTTTTAAGTGATGAAATAAATAAACATAGTATCCTAAAGTGACATTTTTGAGAAAGTGACATTGTGCGAAAGTGATATTGTAATACAGTGACCAAATTTTTCACAATGACATTTTGCGAAAATGACATTCTGCGTCAAAACCTCTTAATATACTAATTAAAAAATGGCACGACTCAGAATTTAGTCATACATGCAGTAAATACCACTTACTGTTCATAAAATAATTGTAAGATCATATTATGAGTATGTACTTCTTCAGCAAGAGTACAGTATAGCTAATTTACTGCTCGCATGATAAGTATACCTAACCGATAAAGATACTTAACATATAAGTGTAATAGATATCATACTGTACTTATGCCCAGAAACTCTGAATAACAACTTTTGCCGTAAGTGTATTTACTGATATCATGCTTTGTGATGTAAAAAAAATACTTGACTTACTGCAAAATTTTAATTGTTAACTTTGGATCTAAAAACGATACAAACAAATGGGTAAGTTAAATAAATAAATAAATATATACGGACAAATCACACAGATTGAGTCAGCCCCAAAGTAAGTTCGAGACTTGTGTTATGGGATACTTAGCCCGGGAAGTAGTGTCATCCAATGTATGGAACCTGCAAATTTTGGTATCGGAAGAATTCACTTGGCACAGGTGTTATATACATGAAGTTAAGCTAATTTAGCCCGGTAGCCTTCCACCCCCCTGGTGGGTAGGTAGGGGGCATTCAAAGGTACACGCCGCCGCGCCGGGGAGGTGGCGAGCGAAGCGAGCCGGCGACCTCTCGAGCGTAGCGAGGTCGAGTGCACGAAGAATCGAAGGGCCGACGGAGCGAGTCTTCTGGTAGCCACCCAGAAATACTTGCATGCTGCATGCTTGCTTGCTGCTGCATGCCTGCTGCATGCTTGCTTGCATGCTGCATGCTTGCTTGCATGCTGCATGCTTGCTTGCGTGCTGCTTGCTTGCTTGCATGCTGCTTGCTTCCTAAGATAGGAATTCTGGGAATTTCATACCTAAGAGGGTGAAAGAGGTGATTTAAATAAGCTACATAAGCGGGTGAAGCCGAAGTAGCTGTGTAGTAATTCATGAAAGAATAAAAACATTTTGCAAAATTCGTTGAAATTTCCACACTAGCGGTATCATTTGAAAGTTAAGAAAGGATTTTTAAAAGAACTTGTCATAAATAGGGAAAGAAGTTTGTTTGAAACTTCATCATTTTGTGAAATACATGTAATCTTATTGGGATCATCATTATAAGAGCTCTGCCGTCAATAGCATAGTTACAGTAAGTCGGATTTTTGCCAAAATTAAGTTAAATATACAGCCATGATCACGATAACGAGATCTACAATCGTAACTCTGTAACTTTTGACGACCTCCGTGGTCTAACGGTATCACGCCAGACTGCCTGCACCGGAGGTCCCGGGTTCGATCCCCGGTCAGGTCAAGATGGAAAATGATCTTTTTCAGATTGGCCTGGGTCTTGGATGTTTATCTACATATGTATTTGTCATAAAATATAATATCGTTGAGTAGCCCGGGAAGTAGTGTCATCCATGACGTGCAAATTTTGGTATCGGAAGAATTCACTTGGCACAGGTGTTATATACATGAAGTTAAGCTAATTTAGCCCGGTAGCCATCCACCCCCTGGTGGGTAGGTAGGGGGCATTCAAAGGTACACGCCGCCGCGCTTTAGTTAAAAAATCATATCAGCTTCTATTTACCTACCACCTCGAGTTTGGTGTCATTTTCTAGTAAATCAGGCATGAGGAATTCATTTTTGAGACATTTAGTATATAGTTTAATAGAAAAAAAGGAAAATATTGACGAAAATATCAAAATCGGTTTGTTATTTTTTTTATTCAACTGTCAATATTTTTGAAAATCCTGAATTTTGTGCAAATAAAAAAATACTATATTAAAGGATATTTATCTAGCTTTTAAAAAATATATACTTTAATATATAAAGTTATCATAGATGTTTCTGAAAAAATCGGACATGGTACGCGGCGGTGCCTAGGAACTTTTACAGTAGTCTAGTTTCTCATCCTTTTGTTGACATATTAATTTGGTTTTATATGCAAAATATACAGAATATGTACTTTACTTAGTTATTGACTGTCTCTTATGGTCTGATGAATAAATAATAGTATTTTTAGGGTTCCGAAGTAAACATGGAACCCTTATAGTTTCGTCATGTCTGTCCGTTTGGCTGTCCGTCCGTCTGTCCGAGACTTAGCTCAGAGACTATTAATGCTATCAAGTTGTAATTTGGTATAGATATACATATTAATTACGCGGATAGAAATGTAGAATAAAATCATGAAAAAAAATTTTTTTAGGGCGGTTCCCCTACGGCTAAAGAGGGGATGATTTTTTTTTATCTCGATTATACCATCGTGTGGGGTATCATTTGATAGGTTTTTCAAAAATATTATGAGTGTGTGAACATCATATTTTGATTTAGGGATCCGTTTGTGAAATATTTGACTTTAAAGTGCAAAATTTTGTTAAGAGTCAAGTGTCCCCCTCTCGAATAGGAAAATAGTTGTCGGTGGATACGGGAAAAAGTCATGATACGTAGTAAAGATAATGAATTTAAAAGGAAAACTATCACTATTATGTAGGCTTTACACTTTAACTAGTAATAGACGATAAACTTACAAAATCGATTTTAGTATGAAAAATATTTGTAGGAACATATTTCATTGAATATGATGGTATGGTATATATACATTGTATTATAGTCATTAGTTAAATAAAGCTGGGAGTTAATTTGAGTTGATGTATCCACATTTGTACAGAGTAGGCAGGCAGGCACCTTCGGAACTCTACAATGGTGGTCCGATACGGACTTGACCAATTATTTTATTATATTACCGACATTTTCCACCACAGTGGCATAATTTGGTTCATTTTAATTGAATTTTGACAGCTGCACCTAACACCGCACCGTGGCTTGCACCGAATCAGTTCACGACAAGCGGTAGCAGCAACTGGTGCAATAGTCCACTTTGGTTTCCATTTATTTAATTCCATTTCCTATCCCAAATCCGCAAGTGCGCTGTTCTCTAAAAAAGACTGACAGCTAGAGAATGTTCCGCCGATGGAAGCCAGTTCTCGGCTGCATCTCCTAAGAGCTGTTTACTAGGGTGTGCATGTAGAGTGTGCTGTGCATTGTGGACTCCTACTTGTCAGAAAGGCACGTCGAGTACCCAGGGAAAGACGGATGGCGATGCTGGGAAATGTCATGTGGCGTTCCGCATCCCATGCCCTATGTTTTTATCGTCCTAGACATGCACCGCCAGAAAATGCGAGCATAGTGGTAGGTGGGGTCAATATCGCTATTGGTGGAACTATGAAGTACCTCGCCTGAATGAACCCTAGAACTATGAAGCCTAATCCTGGATGCCAAATGGAAGTTCTCCGATCATTTCAAGAATATGGCTCCGAAACTCTTGAAATCGGCATCTGCGTCGTCCAGGATACTGCCTAATAGGACCCAATACACCCGCGCGACGCCTCTATACTGGTGTCGTACGGTCGATGGCATTATATGGAGTCCCAATATGCGCAGATGATTTAAAAAAGGAGAGCATAATGTTGTTGCGTAGACCCCAAAGGGCTATCTGTACAATACGAGGATATCGCACAGTTTCTGCAGACGCTGCTTGTATTCTTGTTGGGTCCTTGCCATGGGATCTAGAGGCAAAAATTCTTTCTGGGGCTTTTTATGGCGTGAAGAAAATCGCGCCCTAGGTCACAATAAAGCATAGATATTCAGCGAGACTATAATGCCAAAGAAAGAAGAGGCAGAGCAACAACGAGAAGCTCTGTCGGCCGGGCCGGAGAAGAAGGGCCTATGCCCATCTTATGCCCCCTTGATAATGGCTGGCGATGGACCTGGTAATCGGTCCATCGTCCGCGTTTTTAAGAGGCTATTATTTAAGGCAGGCGGAGTAATTATACTCGATGCAGGGTGACATTTGAAGGTCACTGCCGTGGCTGGAGAGTGTGGAAGATTGGTGGTAACTCCACCGTTCCCACCTCTTCAGTATTGGCATGTAGAGGGACCGGGGTGTTTTTTAGTGGGCCCAAGTCCCACATGCCACTTCACTGCTCGACTTGTCGAGAAGTGAAGCGGTATGCGAAGGTATTTTCATATAGCATTTTTCACCACATTGACAAAATTTTGCACTTTAAAGTCAAATATTTCACAAACGGATCCCTAAATCAAAATATAATGCTCACATACTCATAATATATTTGAAAAACCTATCAAATGATACCCCACACGATGGTATAATCGAGAGTAAAAAAATCATCCCCTCTCTTTAGCCGTAGGGGAAACCGCCCTAAAAAAATTTTTTTCATTATTTTATTCTACATTTCTATCCGCGTAATTAATATGTATATCTATACCAAATTACAACTTGATAGCATTAATAGTCTCTGAGCTAATTCTCGGACAGACAGGACGGACAGACGGACGGACAGCCAAACGGACTGCCAAACATGACGAAACTATAAGGGTTCCATGTTTACTTCGGAACCCTAAAAATACTATTATTTATTCATCAGACCATAAGAGACAGTCAATAACTAAGTAAAGTACATATTCTGTATATTTTGCATATAAAACCAAATTAATATGTCAACAAAAGGATGAGAAACTAGACTACTGTAAAAGTTCCTAGGCACCGCCGCGTACCATGTCCGATTTTTTTCAGAAACATCTATGATAACTTTATATATTAAAGTATATATTTTTTAAAAGCTAGATAAATATCCTTTAATATAGTATTTTTTTATTTGCACGAAATTCAGGATTTTCAAAAATATTGACAGTTGAATAAAAAAAATAACAAACCGATTTTGATATTTTCGTCAATATTTTCCTTTTTTTCTATTAAACTATATACTAAATGTCTCAAAAATGAATTCCTCATGCCTGATTTACTAGAAAATGACACCAAACTCGAGGTGGTAGGTAAATAGAAGCTGATATGATTTTTTAACTCAAGCGCGGCGGCGTGTACCTTTGAATGCCCCCCCTACCTACCCACCAAGGGGTGGATGGCTACCGGGCTAAATTAGCTTAACTTTATGTATATAACAACTGTGCCAAGTGAATTCTTCCGATACCAAAATTTGCACGTCATGACACTACTTCCCGGGCTATAATGGAATATAAGTTGTATTGACATAAAACTAGCTTTGAGGCCGATCATACATGAATTTAGATGCCACACCCAGCCAGCTCAAAGACAGGACGGACAAGCCGAATACAAAATTCAATTTAAATTAATTCGGTAGACAAATTTAATCGAATTGAATTTACGCTATCTTCGAAGCCAATCATATTACTAAAATTCTAAACAATATATAAATAAAACTGTAACTAGACTGTGTCTGTACCTAGGAGATATTTAAGAAAAAAACTATGAGGGATCTTTATATGACCAATAGCAGCGAAATACATTTTATTTTAAAATTTTTGTTTGGCCGTCTTTCTGTGTGTATGTTTGTACGCGCATCATGCAAAAACTACTGGACCAAATTTGATGCGGTTTTCACTGTTGTTATTGTAGAAGGTCTAACTTAAAATCTGGCGTAGGTTTTATCTTGATACGTCATTGCTTAGAACCTGAGATATTGACAATAGTAAATTACGCGCGGACGAAGTTCACGGGCACATGCTAGTAAAGTCCATTTATTCATAACTAGCTTTTGCCCGCGGCTTCGCCCGCGTGAATTTCCCACGGGAACAGTGCTTTTTCCCGGGATAAAAAGTAGCCTATGTGCTATTCCAGGTCATTATCTACCTCTATACCAAATTTCATCGAAATCCGTCCAGTAGATTTTGCGTGATTGAGTAACAAACATCCTCACAAACTCACAAACTCACAAATTCACAAACTCACAAACTCACATCCAAACTTTCGCATTTATAATATTAGTATGGATTGTCCTATCGTGTAAACAATCTTTACATGTCTTTTTATGATTTTACAACAATATAAATTAAAACAGACTTTAGGAAATTACTTTCGTGGTTAATTTATGTTTTACTTTAGAATGTTAAGGTTTGAACTAATATTTTATTTATATTCAACAAAATTCAACAAAAAGTACTGTGAAGATTAATTACATAATAGGACAATTAGGAATAAAAGGACCGTACATAAATAATTTTTAAAAAAATTGTAGCACACACGTACCGGCAAGTTCTGCGAGAGTCTTCGCAGCGAGTGCAGGTCGGTCTGGAAGGCGCGCAGCTGTTCCGGCGGCGCGGGCGCTTCGTCCGCGGCCGCCTCCCACACGCCCGCGCGCACCTCCAGCACCCAGTCGCAGCATAGCACCTGCAGTAGCACACACACGTACCGGCAAGTTCTGCGAGAGTCTTCGCAGCGAGTGCAGGTCGGTCTGGAAGGCGCGCAGCTGTTCCGGCGGCGCGGGCGCCCCGTCCGCGGCCGCCTCCCACACGCCCGCGCGCACCTCCAGCACCCAGTCACAGCATAGCACCTGCAGTAGCACACACACGTACCGGCAAGTTCTGCGAGAGTCTTCGCAGCGAGTGCAGGTCGGTCTGGAAGGCGCGCAGCTGTTCCGGCGGCGCGGGCGCCCCGTCCGCGGCCGCCTCCCACACGCCCGCGCGCACCTCCAGCACCCAGTCGCAGCATAGCACCTGCAGTAGCACACACACGTACCGGCAAGTTCTGCGAGAGTCTTCGCAGCGAGTGCAGGTCGGTCTGGAAGGCGCGCAGCTGTTCCGGCGGCGCGGGCGCCCCGTCCGCGGCCGCCTCCCACACGCCCGCGCGCACCTCCAGCACCCAGTCGCAGCATAGCACCTGCAGTAGCACACACACGTACCGGCAAGTTCTGCGAGAGTCTTCGCAGCGAGTGCAGGTCGGTCTGGAAGGCGCGCAGCTGTTCCGGCGGCGCGGGCGCCCCGTCCGCAGCCGCCTCCCACACGCCCGCGCGCACCTCCAGCACCCAGTCGCAGCATAGCACCTGCATTAGCTGCACCACACCATTTATTGATTAATTGAAAGAAAAATATATAAAACAGGCTGCACCTGTAAAATTTATTATCATCATCATCATCAATACATATAATAAGACTGTAACTGGTTTGTGTCTATACTTAAGAGATATTTAAAAAAAAAATATGGGGTATTAATAGGGCCGATAGAAGCCAAAACTATTTTTTTTAAATTTTTGTCTTTCTGTCTGTCTATTTGTACGCGCATCACGCAAAAACTACTAGACGAAATTTGATGTGGTTTTCACAGCTGAAGCTGTTGAAGGTAGCGTACGTTTCATCTTAATACGTCACAGAACTTGACGCGCGGAAGAAGTTCGCGGGCACAAGCTAGTTAATTACAAATAAATAAAACGTCAAAACCCAGGTAAATCCTTGTAATGTATTGTAAAATAACTTTAATAAAATTAATATTTAATTTAATTTTAATAAAATGCGAAACTCGTATAATAAAAATAAAATAAATAAAATTTGTACATACTTATATAAAGCCAAGATAATGTAAGGAAAGGACAATTTAAACATCTAATTCAATGACTGAAAACACTATTCCGCTTTTGGGCAGTTGCATAATAAATGCAGGGATTCAGGTTCGCCTACAAAAATCGAATGGATTTTTGCACGGCCCCTAACGGGCATTAAACGGTAACTTTAGTCCTTTATTAATGATATTCCTTCTCCAAAACATTCCAACAACTATTCCTCCCAGGGATTTTAGGGTTTTCCTAAACTTATCATACCTCACTAAAGTTAGAAGAAGAGAGAAGCACAAAGATTTACAAACTCAACCATGGGGATTTAGAAAATCATTTCAAATCTATTCTGAGCAGATATTATAAAAGAAACATTCTAAATAGTTTTAAGTTTTTTTGCTGTCCATTGATATTCAGGATAATTTATTTATTCAAAAGCTATTTTTATCGCCAAAATAGTTATCTGAATTATCAATAGGTGGCGTTAGCTACGCAGTGAAATCCATTGCCTATTGGTTATGTACTTAATTTAATGAAGAATGGAGTGAGTTCGCCTGTTTTCGATTATTTCATTAAATGTATCATTGGTATGTCGTATGTTGCGAAATAAAATGCAATAGAGCTCAAAAATATTATTTTTAACATGAAAATCCTGAATCGCGCAATCAAAATTTTTTGGTTTGCGAGCTATATAAGCAAGCTGCTTGGCCCTTACCTAGGGAGTCCGTATCTGTGCAATAAATCGGTGCCCGAGCAGAGCCGTACTAAATCTGCCGGACTGTGATTCGTCAAAGAGTTGGTTGAACCACTATTGTGCGAGCAGTTAAATTGAGCGGATCGCTCTAGCGACCGAGCTGTCTAAGTGTCTGGAGTAAAATATTGTCATCCATGCTCTGTACAGATAATTTGACTCTCTTTTTTTAAAATGCCGCTCTTTCGTAAACATCTTTTCAGCCCATTTAAAAGAAGTCATTTTCCGAATCCCATAATAATAGATTTTATCCATTTTTTTTATACATAGAGAAAGCGGATTGCCTGGTAAGAGATCACCGCTGCCGCATAAATAACTGTAATGCCAGGGGTGCTACAAGAGTGTTGCCAGCCTTTCAAGAATACGTAGACTCGCTTTTGAAGTCTCCAATGTCGTATCGGTTCGGGAATACCGCATTCATACCGTTGTAAATTTAATCACGCCTATATAATATGGCATTTTAGTTTTCAATTTATTTACCCAAAATTCACAATAAAACAATACACACACAGCCAAGCATGAAATAAAAATCTTCTATGCGACGACAGTTACTAAAGCGAGATTTGCTTTTGTAGTGATATTGCACGAACTATGAAACAGGTGCAAATGCAACTACAATGCACTCACGCAGTAGTCAAGTCTTCAAGCTTCTTCAATGCTACCACACATGCTGAACAAAAAAATATCATAAAACATTGATGAAAAGAAATCAGACCGCAAATAATTTAAGTTCAGATTGTGCATGCACAAATCTATTACTATCGAATGAAATGTTTTGCATGCATGTCATATAGAATATTAACCCAGGACGCCTGTAGCCCTAAATCTACTTCTTCTTTTTCTCTTCAGAATTATGTATCTATCTGTCTACTTTCCGTTTTTTTTTCAAAATGCGACTTTAAAAAAAAAACAAAAGAATCTTATCCAAATACATACCATCATGAGCTGAGTTGGTTTTCCGACAACAATAATACGCCAGCGAGTCCGCTAATCTGGTTCCAGCGATATCGCACACCTGGGTGGTTATTCATTTTAGAAATATACAACAAAGGATTAGCGACAAAACAGATATTGGTGATCTAAATATACTCATCCTTGATTAAATTATTACAAACAGGGAAATTGGGCAAAATTGACATTTTTATATTTAACAACTATGATTTCATTTTCCATATTTGATGTTATGATCATTATCGTATTTGGAATATCGCTTTAAATAAAATTTGAAATACTCAAAATGCTAGCAAATTATTATTAGTAAAGATTCAACCTTATAAGCAATGCTTCAGTTTTGGTATTATAGTACATTTTAATACCAAAAATATTTTTCTAGCATTGAAATTCACTAGAGTTAAAAAAAGTCATATGATTAATAGCAATAATTTTTTTTTTTTGTTTTTTTAAATAAATAATAATTGAAATAAATATACCTTGAGTATGGTGGCGGACGTCCTCTCGATCGCCTTGTCATCTCGGCACTGTGCGAGGCTGAGCAGGCCCCGTCTGCTTTTGTACGCCATGTGCAGAGCCCTACCAATAATGGTACAATAGCTATATTTTCAACACCAGATGTTTATACCTCACAGACAATAGTTATTAATATGATAACTATAAACTTATACGCTCATGTTTAATAAACATTGCGCGATTAGCATTTCTAACAGCTGTGTGAGAACGCCGAGATGTATAGACAAATGTTTGATCGTATTAGTCGTGTTTTGGATCGGTCGAAATTCAGCTAGTGAGTGGCGATCTAACCGTAAGTTTTGTTTTACCCTGTTTTATGGTATGTGGATAGCTTTACTTATAAAATAGGATCTTAAAATCAGTTTTAAAAAATTGTAGAATTTTAACATAGTGGATAGATAGATGTGCCGTTTATATAAAAACTGCAGTTATTCATTTACTACCAAAAATTTGAGTGTTAACTAGGTATGTATTTCAATTAAATCCATACTAATAATATCAATGCGAGTCTGTCCGTATCTTTCGTTTTCACGGCTAAACAGCTAGATCAATTTTGATGAAATTTGGTACCTATAGATAAAGTTGAAGATTGGGGGTCAAACAGGCTACTTTTTTAATAATATACCTAAATGGGAAAGTCTGTCTGTCTGTTTCCATTTTCACGACTAAACAGCTAGACCGATTTTGATGAAATTTGGTAGGTACTTATAGATATAGTTGAAGATCCGGGGTCAAACATAGGCTACTTTTTTTCCGAAAATCAACCCTTGTTTGTATGAAAAACACATAAGATATACTTTTCGCCACTGGCATAATTTTTACATCTGGAATAGTACATTACTGCCGCGGCCTATAATGAATACTTTGCTGGTCGCGCTGATGATGGGCGAGAGCGCAGCGTAGCGCAGCTCCAGGCCGACACAGCGCGGTCAGCGTGCAGCACTTGATGGACGAGCGGTCTCGGCCGACACAGCGAGGACAGCAAGGGCTGCAACGATGGCCAAGCTGGAAGGCCTAGAGCGTAGCTAGGCTAGCTCGAGGCAATCATAGCGTGACCAGCGAAGCAGTCATTGTGGGCCAAGGCTTGTATAGTGCTTTACTCAAAAATGCAAGTACCAAATCTAAATAAAACCAGCAAGTAATTTAAATAAATATATATTAATTAACTAGAAATTTAATTAAAATGTCAATTATGAAAAGTACAGTTACTAAAATTCAACACTGACTTTCCCGGATTGATGCACAAATTTTTCATATGCAAGCTTATATTTTTCCTTTGAGTTTCGCGGTATCCAATTTTCTATCACTAATTTAGCTTCATCTTTAATGTCTGGCGGTGTTAAACACATTGAATCGAAAGAATTTTCGCTTTGAGAGCTCATTTTTAGCCAATAAGTCACTAAATAAAAACAAAAATTTTCGCTCGCATTTGTTACTTTTGGAACTATACAGCCAAATATGGAATAATCTATCTCTATAAAATACAAACAGCTGTGTTTTAAATAAAATCTTTTTGCATTCGATTTTTAAAATATTGAAACGTCAAAATAGCGGCCGGCAATGTTTTGCCGGCCTGTTAGAGCGGCCAGCAAAACTTTGTCGGCCGCTATTTGAAAACAGAACGGCAAAGTCGACTTTGCTCAAACAAGGTTATCAAAATAATGACCACATTACATGCATTTTTGAGTAAAATACAGTTAAATTAAAGAAACGATTAGTCATGATGATAATATTTTTAGTAACAAATTTAGCAAAATTTTAATATTTAATTATTTAATCATTTCATAAATTGGGAAATATACGAAATGATTAAATATTTATAGTTTTTTATTTAATAGTTTATTTTGTGTCATATTCCTTGCATACCCCTTCATTTTACTTCATAATTTCATGCTCAATTTAGTAGAGAAAAAATCTGATTATAAACATTATTATCACAAGTTGACAACGTAGGTACTCTGATCCGGATAAAAGTACAGGTTATAAATGTGTATAAAATAAATTCAACTCTGTAGCTTTTCCTCGAAATTAGTATGACATGATCAAGTGCATGCACAAATCACACTGGCATGTCTTTATTGCAGAGGTTCTTGAGAAATGTACGTGGGTGAATTCATCCAGTACCTATCCGCAGCGAATTCCATCCTGTGATGTATGTCTCCATTCTTTACAATCTCAGAAAACTGCCTTGTTTTTATTTATAGGAATTCAAAGAAAAAATATTTCAATTTAATACTTATG